>JZKD02S2078369.1:219678-247483 GCA_000966675.3 Picea glauca | reverse complement strand
TGCCTAACAGATATAGAGTTAAGATGGATCTACACCAAGGAAAATTTTAGGGGTGGAATTTCGTGAATTGACGAAATTAGGGGGTTCAAAATTTTTTATGGTAGTTTTTTTTTTTGTATAGTGTGAAATTTATCTAAACCCATTTCACTAAACCAATTAATTTTTCTGTTAACTGATTATGCTAGGTTTTCTTCACAAATAAATAATACACGGCAGGAAATAATAACTAGGAACTTAACAGTAAAAGATAACGACAATCACATCACATGTACACAAGTAATTTTTTGGACAATTTGTCCCTGGGAAAAACCTTGGAGGGAAAACCAATGCAACATATTTGGATTTTATTGAGAAAGAAAATATATAGATCTTTTACAATAAAATTGGCCAAGCCAAATGGAAAACCTCCTCAACAAATGTACAACTTCTTTCTACAAATCCTCCTGAGCCAAATCGTGCTAGAAGACACCCTTGCACGAGCCTTTGCGTAACTGTACGACTGCATGCGTGGGTTCTGTGTCACCTAGTACATATGCTCTCAGATCTGTAGGAAAATACCTATGAAATGTTGAAGATGTGTTCCAATATCAATGTAGAAGACTCCTCTATCTCCCTGCAAATTCTCTCTCCAAACCCTCAAGCAATTCTTCTCTTTCTCTCTTAAAAAAATCACCCCTATCTTGTGCATAATGTGCCCCTCACCAAGTCAATCTCCTTTTTACTCGATGGACAAGTGAGAAACCCTATCTCCAAAAGGATGGAGGGCCAAGATTGATCCTCACACACTTTATGAGATCAATGGTCAATATTAAAAGACCACAACTTAAATTATTTCTCACTTTAATTTTATAAAAAGTACTCATTAAGTCAACATTAAAATATAACCTATTTAATGTACTTTTTTTCTAAGTACAAATTTAAGTAAATTATTAACCCATCAAATTGGCTAAGTTTCATTGTCCTCCTCCATGCTAGAACACCATGCATGGTGAATACCTTCTTTGCTATCCAATCTCAACACTCCTTCTTAGCGAGGAAGGGATTCTGCCTCAACCCCATTTGATCTCTGAACTTCATAAACTTCTACCTGCTTAGTGCCTTGGTAAAATTATATGCTATATTCTCATCAATCTATATGTAGTCAAGCCTCATGACTCCTCTCTGGACAAAATCCTGGATGAAGTGATACTCGATGTCAATGTGGTTGCTACAATCATGAAACACCAAATTATCAGAGAGCTTGATGCAACTGTGATTGTCACAGTGAATCACCGTAGCTTCTAGCTCTTGCCTGAGCAATACCAAGAGTAGCTTCCTCAACCACAATGCCTCACATGCTACCAAGCTAGTAGCCATGTACTCTGCCTCACCAAAGCTTGATTCCACTAATCTTTGCTTCCCGTTGAACCAGGAAATGATGCTCGATCCAATGCTAAAACAACAACCTGAAGTACTCTTTTTGTCCTATGCACATTATGCCCAATCAAACTCTGTAAAGCCTCCCGATCTCACTCCACCACTACGCTCATATAACAACCCATACTCCATTGTACTATTGAAATAATTTAACTGCAAAGTGTATTCTTATTATTATTTGATATATTATTCATTGGATCGATCCCCATTGTGGATTGATCATGTCGTCTATTGTAAAAGGACCAAATCCCCTTTTGCGGATTGATCATAATGTAATTGTAATAGGCAGAAAGAGAAGTCGGCCCCAGAATATATTAAAGAAGCCCTGAAATATAATAAAGGTGGTTATAACCACCCATAAGAAGAATTTGGCCCTGCCAATGAAAAGACACTTCCACACGTGCCAGACTTGTATAAATAAGGAGGCTGGCGCCTCACTTAGACACACACTCACTTGTTCATTGATAGACAAGTTTTGGAGCTGCAGTTGGAGAAGAGAGAGAGAGAGAGAGGCACATCTTTGGGAGAGGGATTTTTGTACTTGTTTGAGTTATCTCTTGGCATTGTATTGGCTATCTATATTAAGGAAGTTTTTCTGGGTTTTCTGCCCCATGAGGGTTTCCCATGATAAATGATGTGTCTCTTGTGATTGTGTATTTCTCAGTGATCTTATCTTATGCTATTGTTATTCATTGAAATGCAAAGAACTATAATAATGGATTAAACATTAACATGGTATCAGAGCCAAGCTGAAGAGAGCATCTTTCACAAGAGAAAAGTGAAAAACGTCACTGCTGCGGTACATGAAAATTAGGGTTTTTTGTTGGAGAGGTATTTCAGCCCTAAAACCATCTAGAAAAGTTCGCCCTCCCCCAAGGATCATTTTGACACCTTCAACGCACCTTTTCAGTGACTAAATTTCCCGGAAAGTGAAACCCTAGTTTCACAAAGTACTAGAAAACCAGAAAACCAGAGTACCAGAAGTACTAGAGTACCAAAAGTACCAGAAAACCAGAAGCACCAATCCAGAAATCTGCAGATCAAGTTTGAGGGGGTAAAAGTTGGATTTTCAGAAATTTGACTGCACCAACTTACTCGCCTTAGCTCAATGCATCTATCCCCTGGATCGGAATTTAAAATTTTGAAGTCTGAAAAATTAGGGTTTTCTCATAAAACCCTAAGTTGCAGTTGCAGTCTCAGAACCAGTTGTAGTTGTAGTATCAGTTGCAGTTGCAGCCATAACAATTGTAAACACCCTTGAAGTTTTTATGAGTTGGTAATGATTACCGTTGCTGCTAGATGGAACCACTACCTGCAAATGCTATCAGAGGTATGAACTCACATATGTTTAAATGGTTAAACTTTAAAGAGTATTTGCAGGAGAAGGGATCTCTTGCCATAGATCCAAAAGGATCTCAAGATACAACACATTCAGAGGAATGAGCAACCTACGTGTGATTATTCTGATATGCATCCATTTGTTATATTGATCAATGTTGCATGTTGTAGCTATGACCTTCATTCTAACCTTTTCTGAGTCAAGGTATTAGATGTATTAAAAGTTGAGATCATAGAACTTATCCTCTAACCCAACCTTCTGTCAAGATAGCGTATTGTCTTAGTACAGAAGATAGGTTGAAGAAAGCACTCGTCATCTGGAGTGAAGGAGACCCGGAAGAAAAACAAACACTCATTCCTGAGGACAAGGCTCCAGGTTTGATTAATCAAGTTAATAAGATTCAAAGGTACACATGACAAGTTGATGACTATAGTTGAAATAGAAATCTTTCTAAAGTATCATAATTGATAGCATGTGAGCATATAGAGGTAAATGCTTAACATAATCATTTGTCTGATACAACTAACACCTCCTCTAGGAAGAATATCATGTGTTAGTTCCAGGTTTCCATGGAGGAATGTTTGATCACAACACTATGAGAGTGTTAACCTCATTTCGTATTGTATTCCTTACCTTTAATCTTTTCTTCAGACAAATTACAAGTGATAGCTCTAAAGGAGCTACTGTGATGATTGTTCATGCTATTGATTTATATTATCAAAATGATATTATTCTTGCTTTCTATTTTGTTGACCTTGCTCCAGGTCATAATAACCTTGAGGAATCTATAGTGAAGGTTGCAGAAGGCAACGTGCTAAAGGAGAAACCATAAATGAAGAAATCATCATTGGAAAAGAAGAAGGTGGCTTGCATAAGCTAAAGGGTCACTCAGAAGCTGCCATGATCCACTCCATTGAGAATCCATGTGAACTTTGTCACAGAAGATTATCTCACATTAACTACAAGGCGTTACCATACATATGAAAAATGGTCACAGGTTTACCAGAACTCAAAGTTGACCATGAAGGCGTATGCAATGGATGTGCACAAAGGAAGAACATCAAGAACCCTTTTCCGAAGAGAGACAACAAAGCAGGAGTCCTAGAACTCATTCATTCATATGTGTGTGGCCCAATGCCATCGTCCTCTATTAGTGGGTATGTATACTATGTATCATTCATTGATGATTATTATCGTAAAACCTGGGTGTATTTCTTGAAATCTAAATATGAAGTGTTCAACAAGTTCAAGGAATTCAAATCCTTGATAGAGAATCTTTCTGAAAGAAAGATCAAGATACTCAGGTCGGATAATGGAGGAGAATACACCTCAAAAGAGTTCGTGAGATTCTTCAAAGATGTTGGGATCAAGAGGGAACTCACTACTCCCTATAATCCTCAACATAACAGTGTGGTTGAAAGAAAGAACAAAATGATAATGGAAGTCGTGAAGACCATGATCCACGATCAAGATCTTTCTATGTGCTTATGGGAATAAGCAACAATGACATCCGTATATGTGCAAAATCGATTCTCGCATAGTGCACTTGGGTTCAAGACCCTGGAAGAAATGTTCACCAGAAAGAATCCAGAGGTAAGCCATCTCAAAATATTTGGTTGCCCAGTATTTATACATATACCGAAAGAGAAAAGAAACAAGTTGGAACCCTTGGGAAAGAAGGGAATATTTGTGGGATACTGTGAGGTCTCCAAGGCCTTCAGGATCTATATACCAGGTCACCGCCACATTGAGATCAGTAGGGATGTGACCTTTGATGAAGATGCAATGCTCAAGAAATCGAGAAAATGCCAGCTTGAAGAGGTATATGAAGAGGAACTCGTAATCCCCAGAGTTGCAAAATCAACGAGGGAGGTTCCCAGAGCTGTTGAACCAATGAGGGAAGTCATAACTTTCCCTGATGAGGAAATTCTAGAAGATCATGTTGTAGTAGAGTTTCAAGAACCTCCTTAGATGACAATCTCCCATAAAAGAAAGCCAACTTGGGCTAGAGAGATTATTCACGATGGAGAGAAATATGGTGTTCCTGAAGGAACCACAAGACATGTGAAGAGACCTAAGCCATTCTCTAGTTATATGGCTTTGATGTGTGATCTCCTAGAAAAGGAACCTACCTGCTTTGAAGAATCCATTTAGAAGAAAGAATGGGTAGATACCATGACAGAAGAATACCAATCCATAATAAAGAACGATGTATGGGAAATAGTTCCCAGACGGAATAGCAAGGATGTGGTATCATCCAGATGACGCTTCAAAATAAAACATGTCTCTGATGGAAGTATTGAGAAGTATAAAGAAAGATTTGTAGCTCGTGGCTTTTCTAAAAAAGAAGGCATTAACTATGAAGAGACATTTGCTTCTGTAGCTAGATACACTTCGATCAGAACCATCATAGCCCTTGCAGCTAAGATGAAGTGGAATTTACACCAGATGGACGTAAATACAACTCTCCTAAATGGTGTTATCGAAGAGGAAGTGTATATAGAGCAACCTCAAGGATTTGAAGTTGAAGACAGGAAGTCTCATGTTTGCAAGTTGAAGAAAGCCTTGTACGGATTGAAGCAAGCTCCTAGAGCTTGGTATGGCCAGATAGACAACATTCTGACGAGCTTGGGATTTACCAAGAGTAAAGTAGATTCCAACCTCTACTTCAAGGTTATGAACGATGAGCCAGTAATACTATTACTATATGTGGATGACTTATTATTAACTGGAGAAGAAAAGCTCATAAATGAATGTAAGAAGAGACTCACTTCACAATTTGAGATGAAAGACCTTGGCCTAATGCACTATTTCTTAGGTCTTGAGGTATGGCAGAGTCTAGAGAGGATCTTCCTTAACCAAGGGAAGTATGCAGTCAAAATCTTGAAGAGATTCAACATGTTAGAGTGCAAGCCCATGAATACACCCACGGAAACGAAGCTGAAGCTGTTGGTCGATACTTCGTCAGAATTGATTGATGCCACACTGTATACACAGATTATTGGATCGTTGATGTACTTGACGAACATTAGACCAGGCATTTGTTTTTCCCTGAACACCTTGAGTCAGTTTCTGGTAGAACCCATACATTTTCACCTTGTGGCTGCAAAACATGTGATGATGTACCTTAAGGGTACATTAGCTTGTGGTCTCAATTATGATGGAGATCAAGATTTTACATTGAGTGGGAAAACTGATTCAAATTGGGCAGGAAGTGTTTCTGACAGAAAAAACACTTCAGGAAGTTGTTTTAGTTTGGGATCAACCATGATCTCGTGGCAGAGTAGGAAGCAATCCAACATTGCTCTCAGCACAAGGGAAGCATAATACATTGCTACATGTTCTGCCAACTACGAAGCTATATGGCTTCGAAAGTTGCTGACCAGCCTATTTGACCTAGAGATGGAAGCAACCACGATCCTATGTGAAAACTAGATCTTCATAAAGATGGAAGAGAATCCTGTATTCCATGACAGGTTGAAGCACATAGAGATTCATTATCATTACATCTGTGACATGGTGCAGAGAGGAGCCTTAAGGCTCCATTTCGTTAGCACGGATGAACAGGTTGTTGATGTGTTGACCAAGCCTCCATCTCGTGTAAAGTTTGAACACTTTCGAGATAAGCTTGGAATAGTCCGAAAGGACCTTCCTCAAAAGGGGGAGTAGTTGTTGTGATGAGACATCTCTTGCTTCCAACCTGATGGTTGTGACATAAAGAAATAAGATGTGATGATACTAGTATTGTGCTTCCGACTTGATAGCTGTGACGTAAAGCCAGTCTAGTATCTTGCTTCCAACCTGATGGTTGTGACGTAAAGAAAGAAGATGTGATGAGACTAGTACTGTGCTTCTGGCCTGACAACTGTGACGAAAAACCAGTCTAATATCTTGCTTCCAACCTGATGGTTGTGACGTAAAGCAAGAAGATGTGATGAGACTAGTATTGTGCTTTCGGCTTGACAACTGTGATGTAAATCCAACCTAGTATCTTTCTTCCAACCTAATGGTTGTGACATAAAGCAAGACATTAAGATGAGAAGAGTATTGTGCTTCTAGCTTGAGAAGCTGTGACGTAAATCCAGTCTAGTATCTTGCTTCCATCTTGAGTGCTGCGACGTAAAGAAATACATTGAGATGAGACTAGTACTATGCTTCCATCTTGAGAAGTTGTGATGTAAAGCCAGCCTAGTATCTTTCTTCCATCTTGAGTGTTATGACGTAAAGAAAGACGTTGAGATGAGACTAGTACTGTGCTTCCAACTTGAGAAGCTATGAGGTAAAGCCAGTCTAGTATCTTGCTTCCAACTTGATTGGTGTGACATAAAGAAAGACGAGTACTGAGCTTCCACCTTAACAGCTGTGACGTAAATCCAGTACTGTATTATGATGAGCCATCCTTGTGTTGTGATAATGATGATGTATTAGTTTTATACTAATACATATTGATGCAGATGATGATTGCATTCCTTTGAGAATGACGATGCTGTCGATGAAGAAAACTTCCGATGATTTATAGATATGCCAGTTAGTGTTCCAATATGCTATTGATGATGCTGTCCTCCTGATGTTGTTGATGATAAAGGCCTCTCTCTCGTCTGATGCTGTTGTAGAATACCTTTCTTATTAAGGAGGAGTGTTGAAATAATGTAACTGCAAAGTGTATTCTTATTATTATTTGATATATTATTCATTGGATCAATCCCCATTTTGGATTGATTATGTCGACTATTGTAAAAAGAACAAATCCCCTTTTGAGGATTGGTCATAATGTAATTGTAATAGGCAGAAAGTGAATTCAACCCCAGAATATATTAAAGAAGCCCTGAAATATAATAAAGGTGGTTATAACCACCCAGAAGAAGAAGTCAGCCCTGCTAGTGAAAAGACACTTCCACATGTGCCAAACTTGTATAAATAAGGAGGCTAGCGCCTCACTTAGACACACACTCACTTGTTCATTGAGAGACAAGTTTTGGAGCTGCAGTTGGAGAAGAGAGAGAGAGAGAGAGAGAGAGAGGTGCATCTTTGGGAGAGGACTTTTTGTACTTGTTTGAGTTATCTCTTGGCATTGTATTGGCTATCTATATTAAGGAAGTTTTGTTGGGTTTTCTGCCTCATGAGGGTTTCCCAGGATAAATTATGTGTCTCTTGTGATTGTGTATTTCTCAGTGATCTTATCTTATGTTGTTGTTATTCATTGAAATGCAAAGAACTATAATAATGGATTAAACATTAACCTGTACCATTGAGGTAGTGAATCACATGCTTTGCATCTATCCAATGTATTCTCTGAGGGTCCACAATGAACTGACTCAAGGAGTTTACTGCAAAGATGATATTTGGTCAAGTGTTGAGAAGATACATGAGTGATCCAATCAACTGATGATAGACAGTGGGTTCTACTATATTTGAATATGATGCATCAATCTTCCTCCAGTTCGTGACTAGAGGCATGGACATGGGCCTACAATTTGTCATCCTGAACCTACGCAAGATCTCCATTGTATACTTCCCCTATCCCAAGAAGAAGCGCCCATCCCATTGCCATATCTCCAGACCAAGGAAGTAATGCATCAACCCAAGATATTTCATCTCAAACTCAACTGCAACGTTTTCATTGTAGTCTGCTATCAACTTCTCATCCCTTGTCAGAAATATGTCATCTACATATAACACCAATATTAGAGGCACCTCCCCTGCAAGAAAATACAGGTTCAGATCAACCTCACATTGCTGGAAACCCATCTCCCTCAAGTAGTTGTCTATCCTTGAGTACCATGCCCAAGATCCCTGCTTGAGCCCATACAAGGCTCTCCTCAGTTTACACACATGTATCTCTCTACTGCCTACCTCAAACCCCTTTGGTTTCTCAACGTATACCTCTTCCTCAACAACTTCGTTAAGGAAAGCGATCTTCACATCCATCAGGTGAATGCACCAACCCTTCTTTGTTGTCAATGATATAAATTCTTGGATCAAGGAATACTTGGATATCAGGGTGGAAGTATCCTCATATTCAACTCCCTCTTTCTGTGAAAACCCCTTTTCCATGAAGCGATATTTGTACTTGTCCACACTTCCATCTGTTGCATGCTTGACCTTGTAGATCCATGTGGATCCAACCACCTTATTTCCTTTTAGCCTAGGCACCGCCTCCCATACATCATTTTTCATAATGGGGGCATATTCCTCCATCATGGCCTTCTTCCACACTCCATGCTGTGCAACCTACTCATATGTGGAAGGCTATGCATCAATAAGTTGTGTCATCAATGCCACATACCCAAGTCTCTTTGGTGGTTTACTTTGTCTGAAGTCTCTCTCTGGAAGACCTGCCAAACTAGAATCACTGACTGTGGATTTAAACCACTTAGGTCGTGGACTAGTACCCTGTTTCTGTGGAACTACATCACACTCCTCCTCCTCCTCATGACCATGTCCAACAATCTCTCTCTAAACACTTGTACCTGATCCTATACCCTCTGTCTACTGCTATGATCCTGTACTCTGACCCTGTGCCTCCTCTGTCTTGACCCTTGAGTCCTGTCCCTGCTAGTCCTCTAAATGTGATGGAAAATCTCTCAAACTCCTCAATGCACACTCCTCCTCGAACTATACTCCCTTACACACAATGATCTTTCTGCATGTTGGCGCAAAGATCTTATAGGATTTGGAAGCCTCACTATAACCAACAAAAATCCCCTTGTTTGTTGTGGGGTCCAACTTTGTACTTTTCTCTGAAGGGACATGAAAGTAACATATGATGCCCCAGATGCGAAAGTGACTCACATATGACTTAGTACTTGTAAATACCTCCTGAGGTGTGAACTTTCCCAAAACTGTGTGGGGACGCCTGTTCTGAATATAAACAACAATGTGACTAGCCTCTGCCCATAAAAATAGTGGAAAACCCTGATCATGTATCATCCTTGTGCTTCTCTGAATATGGTCTTATTCTTTCTCTTGGCCACTCCATTCTGTTGAGGATTGTCAGGAACGATGAGTTCCTTCTTGATCCATGCTGCTGCAAAATAATACACAAACTTCTTGGAGGTGTACTCACCCCCATTGTCAGATCTCAAAACTCAAATCTTCCTACCAGTCTGGTTCTCAACCAGAGCTCTGAACTCTTTAAATTTGTCAAAGAATTCATCTTCAACCTTCAAGAAGTATACCCAGGTCTTCCTGGAGTAGTCATCAATGAATAGAACAAAGAATTTTAAGCCACTCACTAAATCCACACTCATCAGACCACATATGTCAAAATGTATCAAGTCCAATACTCCCTTGGAATTGTGCTCTCTTAGTGGAAATGTTCTTTTGGAATATTTACCCATTGCACAACCCTTTCAAGGGTCACGCCTCTCTGCTGTGAACTTAGGAAATCTAGTGATTGCCTGTATCAAGTTCCCTAGAGGACCAAAGTGTAAGTGTGCCATCCTCTTGTGCCACAACTCACCCACATCTGTGGTTGTACTAACCAATTCTCTCCATGGATGAAACTGTATTTTGTACACCTTCTCTTCTTGAACCCCAATCATCCTGTTCATCTTCTTTCTTGACCCTGCTGGCCTGATGAACACCCTTCCCTTACAGAAGCTGACCTCATACCCTTTATCCTTTAGAAAAAAGATCGAGATGAGGTTCTTAGTCAACCCTGGAACATATAGTACGTCAGAAAACCATAGTGGTTTACCCGACTCCCTCTAAAATGAGACTATGCCAACCCCTTGCACCTTGTAGCGCCTGTCATCTCCGAGCTCTATAACCAGATTCACACCTCCCTCCTATAGCCTAGAAAAAAAATCCTTGTGCCTTGTCATATGACAAGATACTTGTTGGCACAAGGGAAGACCCATCTGCATATTCTTCCCCCCAACACTAGATTTTTGATTAAGTACTTCAATGCAGAATGATTAGTAAACATCTTAAAATTTCCTCCTAACAAGTAGTGTCTAAACTTCTGCAACGCGTATACCATAGCTAAGATTTCTCTTTCAGTGGTAGTATAATTTATTTCAGATGTAGAAATCTTCCTACTAGCAAAGACTATAGGGTGGTCAATTTCTCCCACACCTGGCTGTGCCAAAAATGCTCCTAATGCAATGGATGAAGCATCAACATCAACATTGAATTCCTTACTCCAATTTGGAAAAACCAAAATAGGCGCAATGACCATTTTCTGCTTTAGTGTGTCGAAGCTCTGCTGACATTCCTCTGTCAATCGAAACTTACTATCTTTATTTAATAACTTCTTCATCGGTGTTGTTATCTATGCGTAGCCTTTAATAAAATTTCTATAGTATCTAGTGTGTCCCAATGTAGTGCGCAACTGTCTAATTGAAGTAGGAGGAGGTAGATCAACAATGATAGCGATCTTGGAAGGATCTACCAACAACCCCTTCTTACACACAATGTGTCCTAACAACACTCCAAAAGGCGAGAAGAAAATACACTTATTCAAGGTCAGGGCAATCTGACATTGCCTGCACTTATCTAACATTAATCTCAAACATTCAATATGATCTTTCAGTAGGATAAAAACCGTCTAGTCATCAAAATATGCCTCCAAAAACTTATGTAAGAATTCCTTAAATGCTTCGACCACCACCTTGGAAAACATGGCTGGTGCATTCTTCAAACCAAAAGGCATCACAATGTACTGAAAAGATCCCCATTCTGTTGCAAATGTGGTCTTATGTCTGTCTTACTTAGCAATTTTGATATGCTGATAGCCTGAAAATCCATTTGTGAATGAATAGACTTCTTGTCCTCCTACATTATCTAGAACTTCATCAGTAAACGATGTAGGAAATGGATCATGTAAACATGCATCATTCAATTTCCTTAGATCTACACAAATTCTGATTTCTCATGTCTTCTTATCTTGGACCACCATAGGGATGATCCATTCAGATTCTTCAACTGGTTATATGATTCCTGCTTCTAGCATTCTATCCAATTCAATCTTAACTTTCTGCTTGTACTTGGGATTTAGTCTGTATGGTCTCTGCTTGACAAGCCTTGCATCTAGTTTCAAAGGAATCTTAATTTCTCCCATGGGTCCTTTGATACTGTTCATGTCTATGAACTTGGTTGGAAACAAGTCCTGATACTCATGCAATAGTTTTGTAATCTTACTAATAGTAGCATCATCCAATTAGTCTCCAACATTCACCAACTTAGGTGCTTGCTCTGTTCCAATATTAACCTTCTTAATTTTAAAAGGATTCTCAACAAAAGGTAATTCAATCCCTAGCCCTTCTATGTCTCTCTGCCCTTTAGTTTATGAAATGTTTACACCCCTAGGGTCATCATCCTCATTAGCATTAATATTATAACAACCCTGTAACCGCGGAAGAGGCGTAGTCCATTCATCTTCTTCTTGGTCAAGAGGGGGGTTAGGTGCCTCCTTAAAGACCTTCTGTCTTACAATTTGTAAAGCATCTACTGTGGGGTACTAAATTTCAAATAGGAATGTAGCTATAAAGTTTTGGGTCATACCATACCAATCTGTAGTGACTAAGTGCAATTTTGCTTAAAGATACCAGTTTATAGGCGTAGTATCCAAGGTGTTAATGAACTTATGTACCCATTTTTCTTTAGGAATGTTGCTCAAGGCTTCCTCGCAACTTCGCACATGGTTCTTAGGAAAACTATGACCTATGTATCAAACTTTTCAACCTTCATCTTGATCTGAAAAACACACTCTTATCAAGGTGCAACATTGTACCCACTCCGCGATGTTCTTCTTTTGTGTTTCCCACCATCTAGCTGGTGTTTCTTTCAAGGATTCATCTAGTGACAACAACCTCTGTTGTACTGGTACAATTACTTCAAATTCAAATAAAAATGTCTCTAAATTATTCAATCCATCAAATGTAGGAATATTACTTACTTCTGTGCCAATCCAACGAACTACCTTGGTTAATCTGGCACACCTTCGCGTAGAGACTTCATACATTATCTTTTGCCAATTTTCCAATGCTTCTTCTGAATCTGATGAGCATGTACTTTCACTTCGCCAACTTAGATTTCCATATGCTGTAGGATTAATATAATCACGTTGTCCTGTTGTCAGTTTGTATATGTTCTCTAACTCATAGGTATGATCTTCTTATCTTATAGGTTTTGTGTATCTACGACCTTCATCATGGTTAAGAGGTGCAATGACCCTAAGTCCATTACCTCCAAATGTCATTATTCTCTTTTTTATGTCAACAATAGTCGAATTGTTGAAATCCCAATCAATTCCTAACAATGTTGGGTGGGGGCAGCTATCATCCACAATCTCAATCACTTTGAAATCTGCAAGTGTCCTCACTCCGTCGATGTCCACAGGGACATGCTCTAGTATTCCAAAGGGGCTCACCGGCTGCTGATTAGCCATCCTGAGCCTAATAAGAGAGTAAATTAACTTAGGTTTTTCCATCAATGCCCAAGTCTGCTTCGTCATAACATTTACTTCTGATCCCAAGTCAAGGACCACATAGTTTATGTCGTAGTCTCAAATATGAGCACTAAGGTGTAGTTCCTTGCTTGTCCTCCTTTTTCTAGATACTTGATTCACAACTCTACTCAACAGAGGATATATTCTCCCAATTTCATTCTATCTTATCAGGTGTTGTAGTTCCTTCAAAACTCTTCATCTTTAATCAAATTGAGACAAGTATACAAGAAGTCCATAAGCTTGCTTATCTATTTTTCTTGTCTAGCTAGGGCAGACTGATCAAATGTTGGAGGCATTTCACATTCCCTTACTTTTGGTTATGCCCTAGATGAAGAAGCTTGTTCACCTACAAATTCTCTTCTTGCTTCTTCAAAAGTATGCTTTTCTTTCCTTGGATCAAACAATGGTGTCTTCTCTAAATCTTTTATGATCCCTGATCCATCTGCGGTCTGTCCTAGAGTCACCCTGTCTTCTCCTGTGACAATGCCTCCTCTAGTAATAACAACGACTCTGGGATCCTCATCGCGAGGTTCTGCTGATATTAGTTGGACTTGCTGGTTTCCACCTCATCTTTCCCAAAGTTTAACTAACAATACTAGACAGTCTTCAATGGCATGATCAAAGGAATTACAATAGCTACAAGTAGTACAAGGGTTCTTAAAATCCCTTTCCATGTGACCTGGCTGGATGCAGTTATAACAAATGATCTGACCTCGACCTCGACCCATGCCTCCTCCTTGTTCTCTTCCTCTTCCTTTGAATCCACCGCGAGGGTTGAAGTTTCCTCTTCCTGGGGAATTGAACTGCACAACATTTCCTTCCTGCTGTAATTCTCCTTGAATTCTATATGCATCCATTGACCTTTCATGCATGAGACCATAAGCCCTACAGTCCTTCTCATCATGCGCCTTAGATTTATATAAAGTATAATAAAGGTTGGTGGGTGTTTGGACATATTTCTACATATAATAACATTCACCAGGGCGATGTCTATTTCTACATACCTCACACCATGGTAAAGTAACCTGCTTCAAAGGGTTAGGGGCACTAGAGGCCAAGTATTCATTAAATAAAGGACATTGCTCTTTTTCATGGCCCTCTTCTTTACATATGATACACCAAATGTCTTCTCTTTTCTCTTTTCCTTTGTCCTTCTTCATGTCTTCAACCTGTAAATATAAACTAGTTAATTGATTCAAAATCTGGCTCATACCTAGACTGGATTCTCCTACATGGGCTTCTTCTAGTTTCATGGAAATATTTCATGCCTTAGCCTGCCAAGTGACCTTTTGTTGCATTAGAGGGACTCTAATGTGTGGCAGGTGGGAAACGGTGAACCATTCCTTATACTGTTTGTCTGGGATCTAGAAACTTAAATGACCTGCCAAGGTCTTAAACCTTTGATCAAACTACCAAACATGTTCAGTCACCTTCTTCTTGATTTCCTTCAACTCTGTAATGCACTGCGACTCCGACTTAGGCTTCTTGAACTCTGCACTCAACGTAGTCTTAGTGTCATTTGAGGGTTTAGGCTGTATAGATCCTGTAACAAACTTCATGTACCAACTTAGGGCACGATCCCTCAAGGTAGTACTAAACTGAGCTCTCTTAACAACTTCGTTGGTGACTTTCTTAATGCTCCATATAGATTCGTATAAGAACCAGTGCTGGTCAGGATCCTTAGATCCATCTCCTCTAAAAATAGGTAGCCTCATTTCATCTACAATGGACTTTCCTTGGATTCTCGACTGGGTATGTACTAAAATATTTGTAATAGTACTCTAAGTGCTCTAATTACTCTGGTTACTCTGGTTACTTAATGATGCTACAACAACAGATGGAGTAATAATACTTACTTCGACAGTTGGCGCAGTACCTGAAGTTTCTGGTTCTCCTCGGCAAAGTTCTTCAGTCTCTACTTCCTATTCCCTTGCGAACTCTGAGTATTCTTCATCTGATTTCCCTGTCTCTTCTCCACTTTAGAAATATTATTTTTGTGTCAATGGCCCGTAACCCTGCTTAAACATGTTTTCAAGATGAACCTTCCTGAATGATCTCCCGCTGCGCGCCAGCCTCTGCGTCACTGTCGTTGTCTGAATTCTCGAACATTAGCTTTAAAATCCAATTGATTACTGCATCTTTAAGATATTCTTCTCATGCAATAGCATTTTAATCTTCAACTTCAAAAAGTGTAGAAACTTTCCTCTAGGTCCCTTGAAGAAATACCTCTCTGCTTGACTATATGATTCCACTCTGTCAATATAAAACTCAAGAATGTACCCTCCAATAGTTTTATCAAACAAAAGATCTACTGCTCTAGACACATCATTATCAACTCTATTGACTTTCTTAATCAATGTCGATGTACAAACCATAGGTGGCCTAGATCTGATTTCAAATTGAGTGTTTGCTAGTCTGGCTAACCACTTGTATAACTCTTTATGAAATCACGTAAAGAAAATTTCGTGTACGTCAATAAAGATGTATCTTCCCAACCGGTCTTTTGTACTAAGGCTAGGGTTCTTGTTCTGAGCTACAGAGAAGTCCCTTTCTTGTTCTTTTATCCAGTTTTGAATTTTTGTCTTCGATGGAAACCACCTTGACATTCCTTCAAGAAGATCTCGGTCCCAGCAACAGAACCATTTGTTGGCACAGGGGCAGACCCAAGGTTCAACTCAAACAACACACCAACAAACCCTAACTACTAGCCCTTTCAGCAACGCCTATGAAGTAGATGAAGTCTCACCTGAAGTAGCAATAGGGGGGTTGCATGATACATGTGTCTACAACTAGAGAAAATACAAAATGATTCCAGAACAACAACACAATGTAACCTAGAGATTCTTTAACAATCTTACACTTAGCTTCACGAAGTTAGATTATACCTCCTATCCTTAATATGGAAACAATAATGCAATAACAGTATAATAGATAGAAAATAACACAACATCAACAACAAAGAACAATAAGATTTATGTGGTTCACCCTCTCCCTAGGGGTACGTCCACATAACTGTGTTTCTTGATATAATAGATGAAAACATATAGTTCTATCTGCGCACTTAGCTACAGATCCTTCTCTCTCTTCCTCATTATCTCCCCTCACTGTGCACCCAACTGCAGGGTCAATCTTCACACCCAGCTAAAGATCCAGAATACATAATGCTCTTACAACAAAACACTTATATCTCTCAATATTGCTATCACTAACAACAATGACAACCAACCCTCTCAACTCTTCTAGACCTTTATTTATACATTTCATGACCTTATACAACCTTAGACCGAAGCCTAGGTGTCAAAACCCTAGGTGCTAAAACCCTAGGTCCAAAACCCTAGATTCCAAAACCCTAGGTCCACATAACCCACATTTTAAGGTCTTTGCTAACCTGTTCTTCCTTCTTCTCCACGAGGCGTTCCAAAGCACCCATTAGTATCTTCTTCCGCTTGCTGAGTTGTCCATGATCTATCTTCTTTGATGCTTTGTCTTCCTTGATATTCTCTTTCAACGACTTACTTTCCTTTACCTCGTTCCTTCTTTTTTTCTTCTTTACCCACTTCGACCCTTCATCGGTTTGTCTGCCTCCTGCACACTTCATACTTTGTCTTTCTTCCTTAATCTTTGCTTTCTTCCTTAATAAATGACCAAGGGCCAACAATGCTCCACTGTTCACAAACCACATGTTTGAGACTGCTGCACTAGACATACAAGCTATGAAGAAAAAATCCTCCTTAAATCTTTTGGAAATTTCTTCCACTGCTGTAGACACTACCATTTGCACAAACTTCTTCTTTTTCTTCTCTGGACACTGTGAGGCAAAGTGTTCCATCTTGTGACACTAGAAGCATTTGAATTTAGAAAAGTCAATGTTATTCTTCTTCTCACCTTTCATCTTCTTTCCCTTTCCTTTTCTTGCAAGAGCCAAGCCTTTTTCATTCAGGATCTATGGTGAAGATGATGATCCTGACTGACCAAGTCTGATCTCTTCCTGCACAAAATCATCCCATAGGCATTTCCATTTAGGTAAATTCTTCTGAGCTACCACTCCACAGACAAAGGCATCCCATGACTTTTAAAAACCATCCAAAGAAGTATGCACCAACTTAGAGTCTTAGTCTTTTAATCAACTGCTGCAATTTCATCTCTGATCTGAGTTATTGTGGTAAGATAAGGAATCACACCCTCACCTTTGGCCACCTTGGTCCCACACAACTACTTGCACAGATCCATCACCATGTTTTCATTTTTGTTTTGGTATAGGTCACTTAGGGCCTTCCACATGTCTTTTGCGGTAGTATTTCCCGAAAGATGCGGGGCCACATGATTCTTTATCCCATCAATAATCAAGCTCTTTGCTTTTTTCTCATCCTTCTTCCAGACGGTTAGTTGGGTTGCTTCTGTAATTAGGAGCAATTTCAGTCTCTGGTGTATGTTTAAGGACCTCATTGACCTCCAACACCATAATCATCCTCTCTTTCCAGGTGGGGTAATTTTTAGCCCCATGAATCCTATCCTCAACCCTCATACTCATGGCCATTTATGAAAATGATTATGTGTTGCAATAAACCCTTCTGTTTTGTAGATATGAAATCTTCTAATGAAGATCTATGTTTTCCTTTGCATATCTACACTTCTATGTTGCCAATATGAACTTCTATGCTACATATTTGAACTTATGTGCTATAGATATGAAATTCCGTGCTACAGATCTAAAATCCTCTACTGTAGATTTGAACTTTCTGCTACATATCTGAATGTAATGATGCTTCTTTGACAATCCTTCTCTAATACCATGTGAAATTTCTCTAAACCCAGTTCACTAAACCAATTAATTTTTTTGTTAATTGATTATGCCAGGTTTTCTTTATAAATAAATAATACATAGCAAAAACAAAACCAAGAACTTAATAGTAAAATATAACAATAGTCACATCACATTTACACAAGTAATGTTTTGGACAATTTTTCCATGGAAAAAATCCCGGAGGGAAAACCAGTGAAACATATTTTGATTTTATTATTATTGAGCAGGAAAATATAGAGATATCTTACAATAAAATTGACCCAGCCAAATGCCAAACCTCCTCAATAAATGCATGACCCCTTGTGAGCCTCTACGTAACTATACAACTGCCTGCATGGGTTCTGCATCACCTAGTATGACTGCTATCAGATCTATAGGAAAATGCCTCTGCAAAGCTGAAGATGTGTGTCAATCTTAGTGTAGAAGCCTCTTCATTCTCTTTTCAGAAAATCGGCCCTCTCTTGTGCATAATGCAACCCTCACTAAGTCGATCTCCTTTTTACTCAATGAGCAAGTGAGAAACCCTATCTCCAAAAAGATGGAGGGCCAATATTGATCCTTACACACTTTATGAGATCAATGGTCAAGATTAAAATACCACAACTTAAATTATTTCTCACTTTAACTTTATAAAAAGTACTCATTAAGTCAACATTAAAATATAACCTATTTAATGTACTTTTTTTCTAAGTACAACTGTAAGAACAAGATTAAGCCATCAACTTGGCCAAGTTTCATTGTCCTCCTGCATGCTAGGATTCCATGCATGGTGAAGACCTTCCTTGCTATCCAATATCAACATATAGAAGGGGTTTATTATAGTTCGTCCAACATTTATTAAAAATATTATATAGAAAACAGTTAGCCTAGTTGTATTTAGGAGAAAGATTAGAGAAAAACCTATTTTCATACTTGTTATCACACAATCTATACTTTCCTAAATCCTAAAGGAAAGTAGGCCTAGATTGACGTAACACAGAGGTAACCCTATCACTGTCACCCCAATAGGGTACCTCTTTCTCTTTAGGAGGAGGAAAACCTCACTCCAAGGGAGACATCCTAGGACCTAGTTGGCTGATGAAGGGCAAAAAGATACAATGAAAACGCAACCCTCTCTCTAGGTCACTCAACAAAAGAAGTCACTTTGGTGAAGTTGAAAGGGACAAGGGAAAATGAAAATGGGTTTGTACCTGCCCTTTACCAATGAAACATCAAACATTAGTAGCAACAATTATAATTAATGACTTCCTAAACAAATTATGTGTTGCCTGAACAGGTTACTATACAATAAAAGTGAGATCAGAGTAGCAACAATGTATCTTGAAAGGTGCAAGTTATGATGATAAGGAAGAGATACAAGAGTCTTGAAAACTTGATAATGGTTTGTCACTCAAACTTTTCAAGATAAATGCAAGTCAATAAATGACTTAAATGTCTGTCCAAACATTTATAACAATATTAATTAATGATGATGACAACATTGAAACCACTTCATAAAAGTACTATAATAAAACAATAAGACACTACTTCAATAACCGATGATTATGGTTTTCTTAGTACAAATGCCCAATGGTTTTATGGATGAATTTAGGTCTGTTAAGGGATGTAACAATGGCTATAACAACAACTATGAAAGCGGTAACAACTTCATAATTTGCACTCTAAAAAGGAAATTAAACATACACTTTAACTCTTATTGATAATACCTTTCCTTATACAAATTCTAGGATGACTTAGATGGTTAGTAGGCTACTATAAGCTGCAAAATGATAGTTGTAGCAATGATTATGAAAACAACAAATTAACTGTTAGTATTTCTAGACTAGGTTAGTAAATTAGTAGAGTATGAAGTGAAAGAGTTCGAGTTGAGTCTTGTCAAGAACTAAGAGAAGAGGACTAGTGCCTTCAAGGGAATGGAGTCAAGGAGGATGGCTTCTTCTAAGGCTGCAAATTAATGATGATGATGCACAAAAGTCTAAGAGGGAAAAAACATAGGAGAAGTAGTAACTTAAGTCCTCCTAGACTTTCACCTCAAGAGACAAGATGATAGGGTATAGACAATTCTAGGCCCTACGTCTTTATATCCTTAGACTTTTTATGGACTAAAAATTATGCAACAATAACTAAGTCCAAAACCTTAGAGTGATAGCAATTTAAGGCTCTATGGTTTCACTAGTTAGTAGACCAATTCAATGAAAATATTGGCAAATAAAAAGTAAAAAAGTAACAACTTAAGTTTCTTACTTCAAGCATTAAATACACCATGCAATTTCACAATATTGTATGAGCAAATAAAGCCATTCAATAGATGACAAAATGCATATTTCACTTACTTGCATCAAGAATAATCATGAGAATACCATGCAAGGTCACCATAAAACTTCCAAAATTGTTCCAAGTTGCAAAAATAAGCCTTAAAAAAGAGTGGTGCCTCACTATTTCAGCCAATAACCCTAATAGGGCACAAATTTCAGACCTTTTGTCTTCCAATGACAAGTTGTTATTTGAAAATGAGAGTACTTTATGTTTATTTATACCAAAATTTGACCTTTAATTCATCTTTGGGTAAAAAACAAGGCCGACCTAGCTAATTTACAACAAAAATTCAATTTTGACATAATTAAAATTAATTTGCATCTAGAAACACCTCCAAGGGTGATGTCATGCCCCTATAGGGTGACGTTGAGCCCTATATGTGGAACATTGAGCTAGAAAAGTGGGGCACTTGGCCTCTAGAGGCCCAAAATTATGCCCAGGCGTGCCACTAGGCTCACAAATGCCTCCAAAAGTGAAACCCTGGCTCTGGATGACGTCTAGGGATATGACGGTGATGTTCATAGCCCTCAAGGGATAACATCCATGTGGGAAGAGCAAGGTCCCCTGGGTCTAGGTATTCCAGGGTTCCTCCAAAGACAACATCCTTCTTTCTCCTGATGTAAGTCTTCAATTTCTTCTTACCCCTGGCTGGGGTTTCAACATCCATCTGTGGGATTTAAGCCCCATGAAGGTCCAAACTAATCATTCCCTCATGTGTACCTATCCACAGGGAAAGGTCCTGTGGTAACAAAAAGTACATCCTCCAAGGGTTCATAAGTTACAGGGATCATAGCATGTAAATCACATCCAATAATTAAATTACACAAACATGTGCATCAAACTGCCCTTAACCCAGACAAATGCTCAAAGACATTATGCAATTTGACAAGTTAGGTTTAGAGAAAGTCTCAAAGTGTCCTATTGGGATAACTCTCTTAAGTTTGGGGTGTTTCCTAGGTGGGATATAGTTCAAGTCATGTAAGTGTATGAGGTGGCATGGGGTGCATGTAATAATAGGGAAATGTAGTGTCTTACCTGTGGGTGCCTTTGTAGAGGGCGAGTTGCACCTTGTCATAAATGCAATTGTTTCCTAGCCCATTCATTTACTTTTAATCTTAGATTTATTTCTTTTGATCTTTTTCTCTTGTGCTTCAAGGGAATAGTTGAGGGCCACTATCCTGGCTTGATGATTAGAGGTGACATCATTATCCAAAAACATTTCACGAAAATGAAAAGGTTGTCTCATGATGATACCCCTTTTATATTGGCTATGCCACCAAGAGCCACTACCCTGGCTTGGTGACCAGATAGGTGGTAGTGTTATATTGTTACATGCCCATGGTCATAATAGGCCAACTTGTGATGAGACCCCCTATCCATCAACTAATAGCTTGAGTGTTTATGTTATTATGGGTCCCCTTTTCTTACTGAGAATATTTTCATTGCTTTCTCGGGGATCCCTGGGAGAAGCATCTCGAAGGTTTCAACATTGGATTTTAACTCTTCTCAGCTACTTTTACCCTCTGGGCCTTTAACCCCTTCTTCCAACAAGGTAAGGTACAACCCTTCCTAGTGTAGCCAATCCCAATGCCAAAACAAGGATAAGGGAGATGGAAGGAATAAAGATGGAAAATGGTAAGTATGGAGAGAACCCAATAGCAACCTAGATCCACCCAGTAGCAACCCATCCTAATGGGAAATCAACTTACTAGGGAACCATGTCACCCTCCCAGGTATGAACGAGGAAAAGAGCACAATTTCCAAGAAAATGTCATGAAATGAAGAAGGATTCAATAAAACATATTCAAGTTCTTAAAAAATTAGAGTGATACATACCATGATACTCAAATGCATTTCCTCATGGAGAAAGACTCACCACTACTTCAGGAATAGGTTGGTGGGATGGATACTAATGCTGGTGATAGGTGGACTACACTGATGAAAATAGGGGCCCTCCGGGGCCATGCTCAATTCGTCTGGCTCTCGATACTCCATGTCTAGGACCTGTGGGCCTTGGGACATGATCTCCTTGTTGACGATTAAAAACGTCAATGAAGTTTCGCCCGCAAAGTGTTGCTAAACCCTATTATTATAAAAGCTAAATAATACTAGTAGGTGGGACCCCCTTGAACTATTGAAGATCAAATATGTTCATTTTTTATGTCGTGATGATGTGCGACATGACTTACATGGTTGATGAGATCTTGTTGTTATTGGCTATGATTTGAGCTTATTGGCTATGATCTAATTTTGCATGAGATTTTGTAAAGAAAATGACTCTTTGGCGAATTTGAATGAAATAAAGGATTGCTTTATGTCTCATCTGTCTTGATTATCATCTTGGTAACTTTACTTCTCTCGTTACATTTATTTTAGCAACTGATATATTTAGAAAATTACATAAAAAGTAAATTTCCAGCAAGTTTTTTGTGGATAAAAGACTATCCTGAGCACTTGTAATTAACACTTGTGGGTTAGGATGTTATTTTTGTTGGCTATAAACATAGGGTGATATTCCCATCTATTTTTCTTTAGCCAAGCATAATTTGAAAATGCTTGAGTAAGATCATTTCATATATTTTCCTCAACATTTATTTGGCGACCATACTAGGGATATCTTCGATATCTCTCTGGTTAAATTTTTATGCTCGATTCTCATCGATACATCTTTATTTTTCTGATATTGATTCTTTAACTGTTTTTCTATTAATGACTGTTCCTATTGCGAGGCAGCCCAATCTTGAGCCCGGTCTCCAAGACCAGACCATCATTGCTTTGAACTTGTTTCATACTATTTTAGACACTGCCGGGACCTATGATAAGCTTAACCGTTCTTGGGAAGCAATTGAACGAGATATTAGTGTTCAAGAACAATTGGAAGCTAGATGTAGATAACCTAGAAATCAACAGTAACCTTCATTTTCCTAATTTTTGGCTTTTCTTTCATGTCCTTTGATTCTCGTGCTTCTAGAAGAAGGAGAGGCTTGTCACCTGAAATCAATCCTATTGTTGAAATAGGAAGGAGAAACATTGTCTTATCTACCCAACAAAGTTCTCTAAGGAGAACTTTATCCGATTGATCCAGTTCGTCTTTCTTTCCCTCATCTATCATCCATAAGATGACATCTAGTGGTGGCTCTGGTGGCACTGGAAGTGCTCCATCTTCTCAATCTTCATCGTCATTAGTGATTGGCAGATTATATAGCCACCATATCCCTGAACAATCTACTACCAACCCCACCAAAGTTATCAAAAAGTATGGGATTTTTCAGTTCAAAGAAGATGCCACAACCACACTGTGGCATGTGTCTTCTCCTCTTAACCTAGCACCTGCTACTTGACCACTTCCAAAATTTAAGGAGAACTTGCCTAAGTTTTTGAGGAATAACACTATGAGTACCAATGAACACCTGGTAGCATTTTCTAATGCTTGTCATCAAATAGGGGCCAACGACAATGACACCTGCATGCGCTTGTTCATCAACTCTTTGGAAGGAAAGGTTGTGACCGATTTCTTTGATCTTCCTCCTAAGATATTGTCTACTTGGAAGGATTTAATCTATTGGTTCTGATCCACTTATGGGAAATCCAAAAGCCCTGCCAAGAAGTTAATGGAATACAATAACGTCACTTATAAAGATGGTGATACCATCAAGTCTTTCAACTTTCTTTTCACCAAGTTATACTATCAAATCCCCAAACTTATCCTCCCTCAGAACCAAGCCACTTTCATGCATTACTACAATGCATTGAATTCTCCCTACCATCATAGGTTGGAGGAAAAGGTCATTGATAATCTTGGTTTCGCTCTACATACTTTCTCAGAGTATGAAGAACATCTTGAAAGAATTGGTCTTCCCGAGGGAGAATCAATTAGACAAACAAACATGTCCGCCCTCTTGAAGTGAATACAAGATATGAACAATTGCATGATAACATTAGAGAGGAAGGGTACTGTCTCCCCTCTTACCCCTAGAGATTCATCCTCTTCTGCACCCCCTTTTAGAAATCTGGTTGAAAGCAATTTTCAGCCTAAGGCTATCCTTCCTCGGATTTGGTCTAAATTTTGCGAGGAACATCACGAAGAAACCACATGTGAGGTAAAGAAGAGTGCTAGAGAATCAAAGAATCAAAGAATCAAAGAATCACTCCCCCTCTTCCATCTTCCAAATACAATAACTTAAATCAATTGGCCAACATCAAAGCATTTGCAACCCTCCTAGACATGGTTGTCATCCCTGAACAACAGATGCATCTAAAACAATTCATGGAAGGAAAAGCTTCCGTTGTAGCCAATATTTACGAAGAGGTAGACAAAGAAGATTCTTCTATAAATAAAGTAGGTGTACAAAACTTTAGATACTTTGTTAAAAATCCCCCATTTTATATTTCTATAAAGATCATGGATAATATTTCCCATTGTTGCCTCATTGATGGCGGTTCGGGCCTAAGTGTGATGTCGAATATTATTATGGAATATCTAGGCTTGTCTTGTACACATGAAAATCCCATAATCATGCTCTCCTATAATAGTCTACAACAAACAACCATAGGCGATATTAAAGATGTAACCTTGGTTTTATGCGCTCATCCTGAGATAAGGACAACCCTCAGGATTCATGTAATTTATAAGCTGGTAAGAAATTATTCAATTATCTTGGGGAGAGATTGGCAAGCCCTAACAAATGGATACCTCTCACCTGACGGGACACATTTATCCGTTCCTTGGAATGGTAAGAATATTATAGTCCTTAGAGAAGGAATAATTTCACCTTACATAGAGAGTGTTCCGCAATCTAGCGTAAACTATATCGAACAAGACCTACGAGTGTATTCCATCTTTGTTGAAGAGGATAATATTCCTTTGGAGAGAATTGATTTAGATGATGATATGTGACATATGCACTTTGATGGTTCATGCTTTAGTGAAGGTAATGGGGCTGGCGTTATCTTGGTTTCTCCTACAGGGAAAATTCATAATTTGTCTTACAGGTTAGAGTTTTCTTGTTCGAACAATGTCATTGAACTCAAAGCTTTATTATTAGGCATTGAGAACGCCCTTAATCTTGGTTTTGGTCACCTTTCAGTTTTCGGAAATTCTGAGCTTGTTGTGAACCTGATATGTAAGATATGCTCTCCTAGCAACAAGTTGATGGAACGATACTCCCAAACTGTTTGGGCACTTGTCTCGAACGTTCTATCTTTCAACATCACTCATGTTAAGAAGGATTTGAATTCAATGGATTGTCGGTTAGTTATATTTATAGCCTCTCCTAATCAACAACTTTTGACTCACATGCCTGATTGTACTTTTCAATCTCTACATCGTCCATGTATTTCTGAAAATGAAGGATCTTGGAAGGCTATCCCTAACGATGAGATCATTTGTGTTGTCATTCAAAATGAACCTCTTAAGCCCGAGAAGATTATATCCTTAGAAAATAATAATATTCTTGAGGGCTTGACTCCTCTTGAGAGTTCGTTGTCATTGAGTGTTGTAGGCAATAAAGAAAAACATAAATAAGAGGAGTTAGGAAAGAAGGTGGTTGAAACCATCCTCTTGAACATTAGGACACCTAAATCTTCAACGAATATTAAAATAAATCTCCAATGTTATGATAAAGAAGAGATGGGGTCCACCGGGCTACTCAATGAATCTCAAAAGGTTTTTTCTTGGTCTTATGAGGATCTTCGTGGTTTTGATCCTCGTCTTGTTCAACATATTATGAAACTAGCTAGGAAAAAACAAGAACTTGTTAACTCTGCACTGGAAGCACCCTTTCGAAGGGAGTTAAGAGATTTCTTAAGGGCCGAAACATTTTTTTCAGTCCACCCTGAATGGGTTTCAAATTGGGAATCGACCTCGAGGACCGCTGATAACATTAGAACCTGTATTAGTCTTCGAACTTTCAGGCAAGCGATTATGAGAAATCCCTTCCCTCCTCTCAATATGGAAATATTTTTGCAACAAGTTGTAGAGTCATAGTTAGGGCCCTTACTTGACAGTTTGTTTGGTTACAAGAGAATCAAAATAAAAGGGGCAAATGTTCACAAAACCACTTTTATTACTAATTGTGATACTATACCTGCCTTCTGGCTTATTTGATGCAAGTAACTCCTTTAAAAGGCCTATACACACAACTTTCAATGAACTGGTCACTCTCCATGCTTATATTGATGATTTAATCATATATGTTAAAGGGATGATAATTACATCACAATTTCAAGTGTTGGGTCCTTTTCAAATTACTTTTGTCTTGGACAATAACTCATACATTTTAAGGAAATTACATAGACAATTTTTTTCCTACAGTACTAACAGTCCTCGCTTGAAATATTGCGAGGGGCTAGCGTGAAAAGTTCTAATGCTGATTGGATTTCTATATACTAGTAGCCTAGCTCTGCTTTCAATTTTTGTGCTTACATGACTTTGATTTCTGCCTTCTGAGTTAAGTTTTCTTTCTTTGTTTCTTTCATTTATGTCTTTTATTGTTGTTGTTTTAGTTTCTTCAACTTTACTTTCGTCATGATTTTTTTCCCTATTATCTTTGGTTAATTTGGTAAAATAAGATGTTGGATCGATTCTGCCATAGTGACACTCCGACAAAGGATTGTTAGCCAATAACAATCAAGCTTACACAACTGTTATGATGTCTCCTCTGAAGGGCCCTAAAAATTGCTATATATTTCCACTGTTGTCTTATAAATAATTGGCTATCTCCCGCGTCTTCTTGCCATTTCTTCATCCATTGAGATTTTAAGAGAAAGTCTAAAGTTTTCCTCCTTAAAAGTTAGAGAGCAGATCCCGGTCGAATGATTATGCATACAGTGGTAAAAACCCCTCATACTTAACACTTTTCATGAATTATTCCCAAATTCCCAGTCATCTTTCCATTAAATCCTCTCACCTCCCCCTGTTGCATAATTGTCTGAGTTATATCTTCTTGAATTGCTATTTTGGTCCACAAAACCATGAGTTCCGAGTTCTAAATCTGTTGAAAACAAATTTCCCTGTGGAGTCACCAGTTTGTTGACGATTAAAAACGTCAAGGAATTTTCCCTGCAAAGTGTTGCTAAAGCCTATTATTATCAAAGATAAATATTACTAGTAGGCGAGACCTCCTTGAACTGTTGAAATAATGTAACTACAAAGAGAATTCTTATTATTATTTTTATTGTGTTATTAGGATTAATCCCCATTGTGGATTAATCATGTCGGTAATTGTATTAGGACCAAATACCCTTTTGCGGATTGGTCATCGGACAATTATAGTGGGAAGAATAAGAAGTCAGCCCCAACAGTTATTATTGAGACCTAGAATTAACTTAAAGGTGGGTTTACCCACCCAGAGTGAGAGGTCAGCCCTGCCAGTGAAACCCCTTCACACGTGCCAGTCTTGTATATATAGAGAGGCTAGCGCCTCACTTCTACACACAACTCACTTGCTCATTATCTTATGAGGCAAGCTGCAATTAC
>JZKD02S2078369.1:197247-217023 GCA_000966675.3 Picea glauca | reverse complement strand
ACACTTGTGCGATGGAGAATATTTAGAATATTTTATTGAAACTTAATTTAAAATGTGAATTAAGAAAGTTGGTGGGTCTCAAAACTCTATAAAAGAAAAGGGAGATGAGGAAGAATGGGATCAACTGTTAGCGTAACGTTATGCTGCCGGAATTGTGACTTGACTGATTACTTGTGGAGAGTTGGGATTTTCCATCTTGGATAGGAGTGGTAGCTTAGCCTTGCGAGGCGAGCTGGGAAGCTAGATCTACCATTTGGATAGTGTGTGGCCCCTTTGCGTCTCGGGGGGCTAAGGGGGAAGCAGAGTACCCCTAGCGATTGGCTGGGAGGTACCGGTGTAGTCTCTACAGTCGGCAGGCGGGAGCGACGCAGAGCAGGAGCGACACGGAGCGCGGGGTCATCATTCGAGGCGGGAGTTAAGGAAACAATATGTTTTTCATTTGCATGATAGAAGGTATTAGGACCTTAGCCCTCTCTTATTTTTTTCAGCATTTTGTATTGGCATTGTGAGATGAAAAATACTTAACTTCAATGGCTTGGGTTCTTGTTGGATTAATTGGTTTTCTTGCCTTGTTTTTTGGCGATTGAAATTGTGTTACAGTTATAAAATATTTCTTCTTACTCTGTTGTGCATGTCGGTTGGGATAAAAGAGATTTTATCGCTGTGTGTTTATATGACTGTGGGCCTTTTATATATTCTCGTGGGCATTTTATTTCACTGTGGGCGTTTATACTCTACAGTGGGCGTTTTTAAATATGGTTATGGACGTTTTGTTTTAATTTGATCATTTTCATATTGCTGGGGGCGTTTTGTTTCAATCTGAGCATTTTCATATTGTCGTGGGCATTTTCATACCAGTGTGGGCATATTATATATTACCAGGGCCTTTTTATATTGCCGTGGGCGTTTTCTTTATATGAATGGGGGCGTTTTATATCACTGAGGTTGTATTATATATCACATGGGCATTTTTATATTTCAGCGGACATTTTTAATATTAATGGGGGCGTTTTATGTTAGTGTGGGCGTTTTTATGTTAATGGGGGCATTTATAAATTTCTGGGGGCATTTCTACAATGATGTGGGCATTATAAATTTCTGTGGGCGTTTTTGTTTTAATGTGGGCATTCATATATGATTGTGGGCATTATTATATCTGACTGGGGGCGTTTTTTAACATGGCTAGGAGTGTTGCCAATTCGTTTTTGTAAAATTTAGTTTGAGATTTCATTATGGCAATGAGTGTGTTGCCAACTCGTTTTGTAAAATTTAGTTTGAGATTTCATTCTGGCAATGAGTGTGCTGCCAACTCGTTTTGTAAAATTTAGTTTGAGATTTCATTCTGACAATGAGTGTACTGCCAAGTCGTTTTGTAAAATTTAGTTTGAGATTTCATTCTGGCATTGAGTGTGCTGCCAATTCGTTTTGTAAAATTTAGTTTGAGATTTCATTCTGGCAACGAGTGTGGTGTCAATTCGTTTTTGTAAAATTTAGTTGAGAATTCATTCTGGCAATGAGTGTACTGTCATTTCGTTTTGTAAAATTTAGTTTGAGAATTCACTCTGGCAATGAGTGTTCTGTCATTTGTAAAATTTAGTTTGAGATTCCATTCTGGCAATGAGTGTACTGGCAATTTGTTTGAACGATTGGTTCTGAACATTCCCTTTGGCCATAACTGCAGGCTTATGCTCAAACTTGCCCCTTTTCTAATTGCTTGAGAGACTTGTCACGTCAATTTTGTACTTTTTATTAGCAGTTTTTGGATAAATATTTTCTTTAAATCATGAAAGATGTTATTCCTTTTTAGTTTTTGTATGCAGCGTGACCGTACACCTTGTATTGAGAAATCAATAATGCTATTTACTGTGGCTTTGGTGAACGTTTCTATTGTAATCTTCATTACTAGATTCTAATGCCATATCGTTTACATTGTGTTAATCAATCTTCTAATTCCTTGGGAATGAAATCATAAGCTATTGTTTCCCACCACATTTCAATTTGCGTTAGAGGCACAAAGAATGTATTATGTATCAGTAGGGCACATTATCTACTTTACCACTACATTTGTGAACTGAATAATTGAAAGAAAGGTTATTTGCAAATTTCCCATTCATAGATTGTTTGGTGAAGTTGAGCAAATAAATTCCTCTTATTAGACTGTAACTAACCTTGTGCATTAATTGCAAAGAAATTTAAAAATGGGACTGTAGGATCTCTGTCAAACTGATCTAAACAAGCCAAAATCATCAAAGGCTGCCCTGATTTCTTTTATTTATTCATTGCTTTTAGTTTTTAGGCTTGCTCCAATTTGGCGTAACATCCATGCAATTTCCAATGTTGGCTTTAGACGATTTAGAATATTACTGAAATGATGGAGCATTGCTTAAATGGTAATTCTTAATTATTTAATTATTCTTGATTAAAACTTGAATGAGTTAATGATTTTAGTATGTTGCGTTATTATGGCATTATAATCTTAGATTGAAGTTAATGTTGCTTTAAATGATGAATCATAACTATTCCTTGTTAATCCACGAAGGAGATAATTGATTTTTGAACACTGCTTTAATTATGAATTAAAGGTTAATTTCCACTTTAATTGATAAAATGTCACCATTCATTATTATGGATTAAAATTGAATTGAGTTTCATGATTTAGGATGTTGCTTTATTTATGACAATATAATTATAGATTAATGCCATTTGTTGCTTAAATGATAAATCATAACTCTTCATTTTATTTATAGTTAATGCATGAGTTAATTGATTTTAGATTATTGCGTTAACCTTAAATTAAATGTTAAGGTTGTTGTAAATGAAAACTTTTAACTAGTCCTTATTCTTGATTAAATATGGATCAATTATTTGGTTAAATGTTATCCCAGTTGAGAACRGACTTSMACAATAAGGTCCTGGAATGATTAATTTTAGAAGGTACCTAGATGACAAATTTTGATCTATAGTTGCACGATGGAATGGCCTTAAGACTAGGGTAGATGGTAGTCCTTGTTCAAACTCGTGTTGTACCGGGTCGTAAACTTATGTGTGCTTAGTTTTCCAGTGTCAGGCGGGATGTAGATACCTCCATGTTCCTCAGAACATTCGCCAGCCCTGAGACCTTAAATGGTTAAAATTGATGTAAATCTGGGCTTGAGCATTGCTTATGTGTCTTGGAGGTCCTAACCTTTGCAGGGTAGGATGGGTGGGTAGTCAGTCTTACTTATTGTCGCTTGATCATCGTTAAACACATGTTGTTACTATGGTACGTCATATGTCGTCTTGCTGTGTTCGTCTAGCTTGCGTCTTGTTCGTCGTCGATTTACTAGTTTCTTCCTAAGCAGTCGGCCAGGAGCCTATCTAACCTTCTCTCTCTCCGGAGTAGAGGACTAAGATTAAAAGCCCTGCTTTCCTATGCAGAAATAGTAAAATCTACTATTATGGATTCTTCCTTATGTCTATGGTCGTTTAATGCTTGCAGTTACTTGTTGTGCGCCTTATGTCTTCTTGTTGTGGTCATTGTGGTCGCGTCTTGTTAGTCGTCGGGTGGCGACGTAGAGTCAAGTGTGTCTGTTTCCTTCCTACACGCGCACACACACTTTTTAAAAACAAAAAAAAACTAAAGAAAATTTTGCACCTGTTATCAGAGTTGTTGTTGTAAGTGTGGAAGATGTTACATTTTATAGAGAAGATTGTCGGGCCTGTCAAGTTTACTATGGGTTATTGTGGATTGAATGAATTTTCGATCAATTTGAATACTCACTCGCCCAGTTGGTCATATGAAAGTCGTGTTGGTTTGGCATCTATTCACTACCATTTTTATAACAATGGTAAACCCTGAATTATTAATTGCATAATTCCATACACACAGTCGCTCTCCTTATGTTTAATAACTTAGTATTGTTTAATGGAGAGGGACGCTGCCCCAATTCGAATTGATGCATGGGTATGTGTGGTTGTCACAACTTGTTAGGTCGATTGATTTTCACGACAACAGTGAATTGGTTGGTTGATGCACAGTCACTGGTATTTTTGCAGTAAGGATTGTTTGGATGTTTAGCTGGAATTGGTTACAAATTCTTGATGTTGCTCACGTATATCGTATTGTGTGTATGGTGTTTCTGCACAATGAAATAATGGTCATGGTAACTGCTAGTTTCTTTTGGGGCCGAATGGTTATTGCAACCAATAAGACTGTATGAACGACATCCACCGCATGCTTATGATTTTCTGATTGTATAAGCTGAGTGTACACATCATAGTTGATTATAGTTTGACTAAATCGAAGCAATATTGTATTAGATGGATGGATTGGCACGATGGGTTGAGTTATTGTTGTGACTGTGTGTTTGACTTTGTAAAATGGAAATGTTGCACCATGGTGTTTTGATAGCTGCACACTCTGTATAACATGGATAGCTTGGGTTTCACACTCAAGGATACCCACAGGGTTTTAAGCATGTTTTGTTGCAACCAGATCTTTTGTTGAGACATGCATGTTGTTGATACCTCGTCGTGTTGGATGGGTGGCCCATCTTTTTAGAGTCACATTAAATTGGGCTTGTACAATGTTGGAGTTACACTTGCACAATTAAATTATTCGGCGCATAGCTTGTGTTAGAATGGTGGTTGTTGTCTGTTTGTTTAAATGTCAATTCAGGTTTTTCAATTTGATCTTGATTATTGGGTTTACTACCCCTATATATGTTCAATGAATATCATTGCATTTAAATGACAGGCCCGATTGCAGTGGTAGTGTGACTCCATTGTTAATTTTGGAAACATGACTTTGAGTATATTTGTTGATTGAAGAAATGTGTGGGCAATGGTTGATTCTGGTGGTTAATAGAGTGGAAATGGTTACTGTTTGAAAATTTGTTATAAGATGCAAAGTATATAAATGAAAGGAACATAACCCCTTTACAGATTGTGTGGAAGGCATAATGTCTTGTGATGAAACTGTGTTGGATATTTGATTATGAACAATGAACTAGTTAAATACACAATAATTATTATTTGGTCACAATGATTGTTGGTTGGTGCATCTCTTTTCGCAGAATGTTTTATGGATCACTTAATTAATTTCACGAATAGTAATTGTTCTTCTTCCCTTCCATTATTTCATTTTCCGCTAATTACAAATCCCATCACCTTCCCATATTCATATTTTTCACTCCCTGTTCTGAGATTGATTACAGTCAAGAGAATTTTGTTGTTAAAGCAGTTGAAGGTGGCAGTGTCTTGTTTGGACCACAGTGATGTTTTATTGGTTTACTTTACAGTTTATTGTTGTTGTCATTGAGTAGTAACCATGTGCCCCCCCTTCATTATAACATGTTTCGATTAATACAAAACCCTTGCATATCCCATAACCTTTTTCCACCCCCTACTCATTGATAAACAATAAAACAATTTGTATGGATTGGATTGCATGAGTCTGATACATTGTTGCACCGAATATATTTCATGTTTTTAAGAGTTGTCATATATGGTTATTTAAAAGACTATTTTCTAATCAATCACACATGCAGGGATGAGTTTTTTTATTCGAGGTAGCCATGGCCGAGGAAACAGAGGTAGAGGTAATTGGAATTGAGGCCCAAGAAGGCCCAGGTTCTCCATACATTTTGATGTTGATTCACAAGAGCTTGGCCAATTGTTTCAAGCCAGATTTTTCAATTGGATTGGACATGGAGTAGTCTAACCTAGGCCTAAAAGGCCTTTTTTCTAATCCCTACAAACCCCCGCAAGCCTCCAATATCCCCGTACCTCCTCATGTCTCATTGCAACCTGAGGTTCCTGAAAATCATGGATGATAGGAGATTGTCCACCCGACAGTATCCCAACATCGTGGCTGGCCCAACTTGTCCTTACATACTTCTCTTCCTATTAATCCCATTGTCCAAGCTACCCCTGAACACTCGCCAGTGAAATCCTCCCATGCTAGAAAGAGATTGAAAACTAAGGCCCACCTTGCCCTTGATAAAGGAAAAACCACTTTTGCCCCTTTCTCACCCTCCAATGGATGTGACAAATCCGTGTCTTCCCAGATGCATTTGAGGGATGATTGTTCCCACGTGATCAATGAGATTAGGCCTAAGGGCTCTGCACAACCAAAGACAAATTCAGGAAAATCAAGAGGGGACAACAACAATCAAGGAAGGGTTGCATTGCAGACTGAGAAATATGGCTTTTGAGTTTTTATTTTTATCCATTGTTGATGACTATTGACTTCAGGAAATTTTGGACAACATGTTTTATTTTGGATATATGAGTAATATTTTTGAAAATGATTTCAAATTTCATGAGCTAAATTTTCCAAAAGTGAATATGTTGATGGGAGACACAAGGAGGTGTGTTTTACTTAACTAATGGTTATGAACTAAAGGGAGTCACAAGGGGTCCCACCTACTAGTTCTTATTTATTTACAACACTTATTATAATTATTACTCTTCCCCCTGACTAAAGATAGTTGAGTCTTATAATTAACTTAACTAATGAGTTGGTTCAACTAATTCAACCAATTCTAATTTGTTTAAAAGAAAAAGAAAAGGGACGAACAAGAGGAGGATAGAAGCAGAAACATACTAAGGTTTGCTCTTTGAGTTTATGTTGAGATAGTTCAGTTTTCATTCATTCATTATTCATCACAAGCATAATTCTGTTTTATGATAGCATGGTCTTATTGTAGACAACAATATTCAGGGCTGAATCAGATCATTCAGACACTTGTTTTTTCAGAGGTGTTGATCTATCTTTGATAGTTTGTGTAGACTTGTTTGTGTAGATTTGTTTGTTTGTGAATTAATTTTCATGACTGACAAATGCTATTGTGTAGAGTTGAGTGGGAAACAATCTGTGGCAAGATGATCCATCTTTTAGAGTTCAATTTTGGTTTTCTATCAGAGGTCCTTTTGTATGTTCCAACGGGGATGTCTAAGTTAGACTTTGGTCCAAAATTTCTGCATGAGATTTTGTAAAGAAAATGACTCTTTTGCGAATTTGAATGAAATAAATGATTTCTTTATGTCTCATATGTCTTGATTATCATCTTGGTGACTTTACTTCTATCTTTACATTTATTTCAACAACTTCTATATTCAGAAAATTACATAAAAAATAATTTTCCAACAAGTTTTTTGTTGATAAAAGACTAGCCTAAACAATTGTAATTAATACTTGTGGGTTAGGATGTTATTTTTGTTGGCTATAAACATAGGGTGATATTCTCTTCTATTTTGCTTTAGCCAAGCATAATCTGAAAATGATTGAGTAAGATCATTTCATATCTTTTCCTCAACATTTATTTGATGACCATACTGGGGAGATCTTCGATATCTCTCTTGTTAAATTTTTATGCTTGATTCTCATTGATACATCTTTATTTTTATAATATTTATTCTTTGACTGTTTTTCTATTAATGAGTGTTCCTGCTTTGAGGCAGCCCAATCTTGAGCCCAGTCTCCAAGACCAGATCAACATTGCTTTGAACTTGTTTCATACTATTTTAGAAACTGTTGGGACCCGTGTCAAGCCTAGACGTTCTTGGGAAACAATTGAACGAGATGTTAGTGTCCAAGAACAATTGGAATCTAGACATAGACAGCCTAGAAATCAATAGTAGCTTTCCTTTTCCTAAGTTTTGTCTTTTCTTTCATGTCCTTAGATTCTCATGCTTCTAGAAGAAGGAGAGGCTTGTCACCTGAAATCAATCCTATTGTTGAAATAGGAAGGAGAAACATTGTTATCCTCCCAACAAAGTGCTCTAAGGAGAACTTTATCTGATTCATCCAGTTCGTCTTTCTTTCCCTCATCTATCATTCACAAGATGGCATCTAGTGGTGGCTCTGGTGGCACTAGAAGTGCTCCATCTTCTCAATCTTCATCGTCATCAATGATTGGTATCTTATATAGCCACCATATCCCTGTCCAATCTACTACCAACCCCACCAAAGTTATAAAAAAGTATGTGATTTTTCACTTCGAAGAAGACACCACAACCACACCGTGGCATGTGTCTTCTCCTCTTAAAATAACACCTGCTACTCGTTTACTTCCAAAATTTAAGGAGCACTTGCCTAAGTTTTCAGGGAATAACACTTTCAGTACCAATGAAAACCTAGTGGCATTTTCTAATGCTTGTCATAACATGGGGGCCAACGACAATGACACCTACATGTGCTTTTTTGTCAACTCTTTGGAAGGAAAGGATGTGACCGATTTCTTTGATCTTCCTCCTAAGATCCTGTCTACTTGGAAGGAATTAATATATTGGTTCCGATCCACTTATGGGAAATCCAAAATCCCTGCCAAGAAGTTAAGGGAATACAATAACGTCAGTTATAAAGACGGTGAGACCATCAAGTCTCTCAACTTGCTTTTCACCACGTTATAAAATCAAATCCACGAACTTATCCGCCCTCAGAACCAAGCCGCTTTCATGCATTACTACAATGCATTTCCTTCTCCCTACCGTCACAGGTTGGAGGAAAAGGCCATTGATAATATCAGTTCCGCTCTGCATACTTGCTCAGAGTATGAAGAACAGTTTGAAAGAACTGGTCTTCCCCAGGGAGAATTAGTTAGACAGACAGACATGTCCACCCTCTTGCAACTAATACAAGATATGAACAATTGCATGATAGCATTTGAGCAGAAGGGTACTGTCTCCCCTCTTACCCCTCGAGCTTCATCCTCTTCTGCACCCCCTTTTAGAAATCTGGTTGAAAGCAATTTTTAGCCTAAGGCTATCTTGCCTCGAAGTTGATGTAAATTTTGCGAGGAACACGATGAAGAAACCACATGTGAGGTAAATAATTGTGCCAGAGATAAGATCTTTGGTAAAAGACCAGAAGCTACTATCGTTGTCCTAGATTTCACAGAGCTAAAGGATGTTATGGTGATCAATACTAGGAACAAGGCCTATGCTCCCAAGTGAAAATTTGATCCCCCATGCAGTTCTTCTAGCTCAGGCTCGTCCTCAACCGTTGCTACACTCGAGGTTCCTAAGGCTCCTGAGAGTCAAAGAATCACTCCCCCTCTTCCCTCTTCCAAATACAATATCTTAAATCAATTTGCTAACATCAAAATGCAACCCTCCTAGACATGGTTTCTGTCCCTGAACAACAGATGCATCTAAAACAATTCATGGAAGGAAAAGATTCCATTGTAGCTAATATTTACGAAGAGGTAGACAAAGATGATTCTTCTGTAAATAAAGTAGGTGTACATAAATTTAGATACCCTGTAAAAAATCACCCCTTTTATATTTTTGTAAAGATCATGGATAATATTGCCCATTGTTGCCTCATTGACGGTGGTTCGGGCCCAAGTGTGATGTCGAAGATTGTTATGGAAGAGATAAGATTGTCTTGTACAAATGAAAATCCCATAAGCATTGTCTCCTATAATAGTCTACAACAAACAACCATAGGCGATATTAAAGATGCAACCTTGGTTTAATGCGCTCATCCTGAAATAAGGAAAACCCTCAACATTTAGGTAATTGATATGTCGGTAAGCAATTATTCAATTATCTCGGTGAGAGATTGGTAAGCCCTAACAAGTGGATACCTCTCACTCGATGGGATGCATTTATCCATTCCACATAATGGTAAGAATATTATAGTCCTTAAATAAGGAAGAATTTCACCCTAAATAAAGAGTGTTCCGCAATCTAGCGTAAAGTATATTGAAGAATACCTAGGAGTGTATTCCATCTTTGTTGAAGAGGATAATATTCCTTTGGAAAGAATTGATTTAGATAATGATATGTGGTATATGCACTTTGATGGTTCATGCTCTAGTGAAGGTAATGGGGTTGACGTTATCTTGGTTTTTCCTGCAGGAAAAATTCATAATCTGTCTTACAAGTTAGAGTTTTCTTGTTCAAACAATGTCGTTGAATTCAAAGCTTTATTATTAGGCATTGAGAACGCCCTTAATCTTGGTTGTGGTCACCTTTCAGTTTTTGAAAATTTTGAGCTTGTTGTAAACCCGATACGTAAGATATGCTCTCCTAGAAACAAGCTGATGGAATGATACTCCCAAACTGTTTGGGCACTTGTATCAAACCTTCTATCTTTCAACATCACTCATGTTAATAGGGAGTTGAATTCAATGGTTGATCAGTTAGTTGTCTTTGTAGCCTCTCCTAATCAACAACTTTTGCCTCACATGCATGATTGTGCTTTTCAATATCTACATCGTCCATGTATTCCTGGAAGTGAAGGATCTTGGAAGGCCATCCCTAATGATGAGAGCATTTGTGTTGTCATTCAAAATGAACCTCTTAAGCCCGAGAAGATTATATCCTTAGAAAATAATAAGATTCCTGAGGGCTTGACTCCTCTTGAGAGTTCGTTTTCATTAAGTGTTGTAGGAAATAAAGAAAAACAAAAAGAAGAGGAGTTACGAAAGAAGGTGGTTGAAACCATCCTCTTGAACATTAGGACACCTGAATCTTCAACGAATGGTAAAATAAATGTCCAATGTTCTGATAAAGAAGATATGGGGTCCACCGGGCTACTCAGTGAATCTCAAAAGGTTTTTGCTTGGTCTTATGAGGATCTTCGTGGTTTTGATCCTGGTTTTGTTCAACATATTATGAATCTATCTAGGAAAAAACAAGAACTTGTTAACTTTGCACTGGAAGCACCCTTTCGAAGGGAGTTGAGAGATTTCTTAAGGGCTAGAATGTTTTTTTTTTCCAGTAAAGTCTGAATGGGTTTCAAATTTGGAACCAACCTCGAGGACCACTGATAATATTAGAACCTGTATTAATCTTCGAAATTTCAGTCAAGTGATTATGAGAAATCCCTTCCCTCCTCTCAATATGGAAATGTTTTTGAAACAGGTCGTAGAGTCACAGTTAGGGCTCTTACTTGACAGTTTGTTTGGTTACAAGAAAATCAAAATAAAAAAGGCAAATGTTCACAAAACCACTTTTATTACTAATTGCGATACTATGCCTTACAAATGTCTGCCTTCTGGCTTATTTGATGCAAGTACCTCCTTTAAAAGGTCTACACACACAACTTTCAATGAATTGGTCAGTCTCGATTCTTATCTTGATGATTTAATCATATGCATCAAAGGGTTGATAATTACATCACAATTTCAAGTGTTGGGTCCTTTCCAAATTACTTTTGTCTTGGACACTAACTCATACATTTTAAGGAAATTATAGAGACAATTGTTTTCCTACAATACTAACAGTCCTCGCTTGAAATATTGTGAGGGGCTAGCGTGAAAAGTTCTAATTCTAATTGGATTTCTATATACTAGTAGCCTAGCTCTGCTTTCAATTTTTGTGCTTACAGGACTTTGATTTCTTCCTTTTGAGTTAAGTTTTCTTTCTTTGTTGCTTTCATTTATGTTTTTTATTGTTGTTGTTTTAGTTTCTGCAACTTTACTTTCATCATGATTTTGTTTCCTATTATCTTTGGTTAATTTTTTCAAATAGGATGTTGGATCAATTCTGCCACAGTGACACTCCAACAAAGTATTGTTAGTTAATAACAATCAAGCTTACACAACTGTTATGATGTCTCCTTTGAAGGGCCCTGAAAATTGTTTTATATTTCTACTACTGTCTTATAAACAATTGGCTATCTCTTGCTTCTTCTTGCCATTTCTTCATCCATTGAGATTTTAAGAGCAAGTCTAAAGTTTTCCTCCTTAAAAGTTAGAGAGCAGATCCTGGTCGAATGATTATGAATACAATGGTAAAATCCCCTCATACTTAACAATTTTCATGAATTATTCCCAAATTCCCGATCATCTTTCCATTAAATCCGCTCACCTCCCCCTGTTGCATAATCGTCCGAGTTATATCTTCTTGACCTGCTCTTTTGGTCCTCGAAACCATGAGTTCTGGGTTCTAAATCTGTTGAAAACAAATTTCCCTGAGTCACCAGTTTGTTGATGATTAAAAACGTCAACCAAGTTTCACCCGCAAAGTGTTGCTAAAGACTATTATTATAAAAGCTAAATAGTACTAGTAGATGGGACCCCCTTGAACTATTAAAGATCAGATCTGTTCATTTTTTATGTTGTGATGATATGCGACATGACTTACATGGTTGATGAGATCTTATTGTTATTGGCTATGATTTGAGCTTATGAAGTGTTGGTTCCTTATGTTACTACAACCTATGCTATTCATTAATATCATTACTATCTATTCTTACTGCACCTGCACAACAAACATGTTAGTGAAAATACATGAAAGGCAGTTTGGAGAAAAGAAAACATACTATAACAAATGCAAAGGAAAATGGATCTAATTCTGCAATTTTACTATACCACATACGAACAATTTGAAAGAGATATGGAACAATGCAACAGTTGAAAAGGGGAAGAATTTAAACTATCCTATATACTATACTATATGCATGAAAGACTTAATGGTTATGGTTAAATCTTAGCTAACAATTTAATGGCCATGCGATTTAATTGAGTTATGTGGTCGATATATATATATGGTATATTTTGGAAGGACGGGATATGGGTGGCGCATTTTGACAAAGTAATAGACACTAACGGTTATGCAATTTCACTTTGTGATATGGTATGCAGTTGTTTTATGGCACAAGTTAAAAAATATGGTGGTTGTGCTATTGACTTTTAATGTGGTGATGGTTTTGATACATGGTTTGATTAATGGTATTAATGAATAACTTGTTGGCATCTACTAACGAATTAATAAATTGTGGGTGGAGTCGACGTGCATTTACTGCACGTCACCTTTACTCCTCCCATTAGCCGCCACCCTAGTCTGGCTATTGTTCGATCTTGCTGTTGTGGTTATGCTCTGATTTATTAGCAGAGAGGAACCACTCGACCAACTCGCGTTTTAAGGAATTCAATTACAGGTATGTATTTTTTTGGGCCATTCATGACTCTGCTCTAGTTATGAAATGATTACTGGCTCAGGTGTATTGGTTTGCGTTTTCCTAAGTATTGCAACTATGTAAAATTGTGTTCTTGAAATGAAGCATGGATGGTTCTTCCTGCAATAATATTGAATTTGTAGAAGTTATTGGTCATCCTGGGTGGTAGCTCTCTGTTATCCTTGCTGGTTTAGTTGGAGGGTTCTTGTTTGGTCTTGGGTGGATATCTATCTTCATTCATTTGTCACTAAATCTAGTCTTTGGCCTTTACGGGTTTAATTGTTGAAGGCATTCTGCGTCACTATGTTTTGTTCATTTGGGCATTGGTTGATTTCACCACTAAGGGTCATGAAATGGGTTTTCCTATTCTTACTTGGCACTATCTTCACCCCAGTGTTGTGGTTGTTTGATCGAAGAGAACGAGGGTTATACCCTGTGTGCGTTAAATAACATCGCCAAGAAGAATGAGAGTCTCACCTTCTGTTATGGCCCCCTACCATGGATTTGTTACCTGTCCACGAATGAGTCATGGTTCTTCCTGGGTGTGCACCGGTGGCCTCAGAGTTTTCACCATTACGAGGAGTTGGCTATGTTCTCCCTTCGTTGGCTACAAAGAAAATCCTTAACCTTCTAGTCTGGACTTTTATAGAGAAGACTGTTGGACATGTCAAGTTTACTATGGGTTATTGTGGATTGAATGTATTTTTGATCAATTTGAATACACACTCGCCCAGTTGGTCATATGATAGTCGTGTTGGTTTGGAATCTAGTTACTTCCATTGTTATAATAATGGTAAACCCTACATTGTTAATTTCATAATTCCATACACACAGTCACTCTCCTTATGTTTAATAACTCAGTATTTTTTAATGGAGAGAGTCATTTCCCCAATTCGAATTGATGCGTGGGTATGCGTGGTTGTCACAACTTGTTAGGTCGATTGATTTTTACGACAATAGTGAATTGGTTGGTTGATACATAGTCACTGGTAATTTTTCACTAAGGATTGTTTGGATGTTTAGCTGGCATTGGTTACAAATGCTTGATGTTTCTCACACATATCGTGTTGTTTGTTTGGTGTTTTTGCACAATGAAATAATGGTCATGGTAACTGTTAGTTTCTTTTGGGGCCGAATGGTTATTGCAACCAGGAAGACTGTATGAACGACATCCACTGCATGCTTATGATTGTCTGATTGTATAAGCTGAGTGTACACAACATAGTTGATTACAATTTGACTAAATCGAAGCAATATTGTATTAGATTGATGGCTCGACACGATGGGTTGAATTATTGTTGTGACTCTATGTTTGATTTTTTAAAATGGAAATGTTGCATCATGGTGTTTTGATGGCTGTGCACTGTGTATAATATGGATAGCTTGGGTTTTACACTCAAGGATACCCACAGGGTTTTAAGCATGTTTTGTTGCAACTCGATCATTTGTTGAGACAGACATGTTGTTGATACCTCATCGTGTTGGATGGGTGGCCGAACTTTTTAGAGTCACATTAAATTGGTCTTGTACAGTGATGGAGTTACACTTGCATAATTAACTTATTCGGTGCATAGCTTGTGTTAGAATGGTGGTTGTTGTTTGTCTATTTAAATGTCAATTCAGGTTTTGCATTTTGATCTTTATTATTCGGTTTACTACCCCTATATATGTTCAATGAATATCATTGAATTTAAATGATAGGTCCGATTGGAGTGGTAGTGTGACTCCATTGTTAATTTTGGAAACATGAATTTGAGTATATTTGTTTATTGAAGAAATGCGTGGGTATTGGTTGATTCTGGTGGTTAACATAATAGAAATGGTTACTGTTTGAAAATTTGTTATAAGATGCAAAGTATATAAATGAAAGGAACATAACCCCTTTTCAGATTGTGTAGAATGCATACTGTCTTGTGAGGAAACTGTGTTGGATATTTGATTATGAACAATGAACTAGTTAAATACACAGTAATTGTTATTTGGTCACAATGATTGTTGGTTGGTGCATCTCTTTTCGCAGAATGTTTTATGGATCACTTAATTAATTTCATGAACAATAATCATTCTTCTTCCCTTCCATTATTTCATTTTTCGCTAATTAAAAATCACATCACCTTCCCATATTCATTTTTTTCACTCCCTGTTCCGTGATTGATTATAGTCAAGAGAATTTCGGTGTTAAATAAGTTGAAGGTGGCAGTGTCTTGTTTAGATCACATTGATGTTTTATCGGTTTACTTTACAGTTGATTGTTGTTGTCATTGAGCAGTAACCATGGTTTTCCCCCCCTTCATTATATCATGTTTCGATCAATACAAAACCCTCGCATATCCCAGAACCCTTTTCCACTCCCTGCTCATTGATAAACAGTAAAACAATTTGTATGGATTGGATAGCATGAGTCTGATACATTGATGAGTCGAATCTATTTCATATTTTTAAGAGTTGTCATGTATGGTTATTTAAAAGACTATTTTCTAATCAATCACACATGCAGGGATGAGTTTTTTCAATCGAGGTATCCATGGCCGAGCAAAAATAGGTAGCGGTAATTGGAACCGAGGCCCAAGAAGGCCTAGGTTCTCCATACATATTGATGTTGATTCAAAAGAGCTTGGCCAATTGTTTTAGGCTGGATTTTTCAATTGGAATGGACAAGGAGAGGTCCAATCTAGGCCTGAAAGGCCTCCTTTCCAATCCCTGCAAGACCACCCCAATATCCCCATACCTCCTCATGTCTCATTGCAACCTGAGGTTCCTAAAAATGATGGATGGCATGAGGTTGTCCACCCGAAAGTCTCCCAACATTGTGGCTGGCCCAACTTGTCCTTGCCTGCTCCTCCGCCTATTAATCCCATTTTCCAAGCCGCCCTTGACCACTCACCAGTGAAATCCTCCCATGCTAGCAAGATATTGAAAACTGAGGCCTACCATGCCCCTGATAAAGGAAAATCCACTGTTTCCCCTTCCTCACCCTCCAATAGCTCTGACAAATCCGTGTCTTCCCGAATGAATTTGAGGGACGATTGTTCCCACGTGATCAGCGAGATTAGGCCTAAAGGCTCTTCACAGCGAAAGGAAAATTCATGAAAATCAAGAGTGGACAACAACAATCAAGGAAGGGTTGCATCGAAGACTAGGAAATATGGCTTTTGAGTTTTTATTTTTATCCATTGTTGATCACTGTTGACTTTAGGAAATTTTGGACAACATGTTTTATTTTGGATATATGAGTAATATTTTTGAAAATGATTTCAAATTTCATGAGCTAAATTTGCCAAAAGTAAATATGTTGATGGGAGACACAAGGAGGTGTGTTTTACTTAACTAATGGTTATGTTATGATTGTTATGAACTAACGATAGTCACAAGGGGTCCCACCTACTAGTTATTATTTATTTACAACCCTTATTATAATTATTACTCTTCCCCCTAACTAAAGATATTTGAGTCTTTTAATTAACTTAATTAATGTATTGGTTCAACTACTTCAACCAATTCTAATTTGTTTAAAAGAAAAAGGAAAGGCAGGAACAACAGGAGGATAGAAGCAGAAACATACAAAGGTTTTCTCTTTGAGTTTATGTTGAGATAGTTCAGTTTTCATTCATTCATTATTCATCAAAATTCTAATACTCTTTTATGATAGCAGGGTATTATTGTAGACAACAATATTCAGGGCTGAATCACATCATTCAGAGACTTGTTTTTTCAGAGGTGTTGATCTATCTATGATAGTCTATGTAGACTTGTCTGATTGTGAATTAATTTTCATGACTGACAAAGAATATTGTGCAGAGTTGAGTGGGAAAAAATCTGTGGCAAGCTAATACAACTTTTAGAGTTTAGTTTTGGTTTCCTGTCAGAGGTCCTTTTGTATGTTCCATCGGGGATGTCTAAGTTTGACTTTGGTCCAAAATTTCTACATGAGATTTTGTAAAAAAATTGACTATTTGGCGAATTTGAATGAAATAAAGGATTTCTTCATGTCTCATCTGTCTTGATTATCATCTTGGTGAATTTACTTCTATCTTTACATTTATTTCAACAATTGATATATTCAGAAAATTACATAAAAAGTAAATTTTCAACAAGCTTTTTGTTGATAAAAGACTAGCCTAAGCACTTGTAATTAATACTTGTGGGTTATGATGTTATTTTTGTTGACTATAAACATAGGGTGATATTCTCGTCTATTTTTCTTTAGCCAAGCAGAATCTGAAAATGCTTGAGTAAGATCATTTCATATATTTTCCTCAACACTCCTTACTTATCCCTAGGCTAGGGGATAACAATACTTTCAAATTTGCATTGGAGCATCCATCTGCCCTCGATTTCCAAGAATGGATTTTGTTGAGATCTATTTCACCCTCTCTCCTTTTTGTTAATTAAGCTTACAATTCAAGTTACCGACAATTTGTGGTTTGAAGGTTTTTTCTACAAAGAATTTTCCCACATTTCATGGAATTGTGGTTAACAAGGGAACAATTTTGTGTCTATATAATGTTTTTTGTTGCTTATTAACTGTTATTATAAGAAAAATCCGTCCATTGAGATGGATTCCACCTGTTTGGTGGACAAGCCAGTGACAACCTCTATGGTATATTGGCATAAGTTAGAGGCTACGTGCACCTTGAATGGTCTCGTGTCCGAGGTGGTGAAAGGGGGAATTCATGCCTTCTTAGGACCAATCATCTTGGGTATTGTCCTCCATTATTGTTTTGGAAGGTTGAAAAGGTCAAAGAACAACAATTGTGTGTAGTGGATGTGAAAATAAGCTTGTTGATTTTTGGACCAATAAACCAATAAGAGTGAACAACAAATTGTTCACTACCTTATAAGCTCCAAAAAATGAAGTAAACTAATTCTCAGTGTCCACCGGAGTCTAAGCCAACTTAAATAATGATTTTTTTATGCATTTGTGCATTGTAATTGAGTTAGTTTAACAACTAACACCTACAACTATCTATTTTAATGTCACTGGAAATTTTAGATAGCTAATAATGGGTGCAAACAACAAGCTGTACATACTAAAATAAGCTTGAAAGTGAGTCTGAAACAACTTGAAAAGTGTACTAAGTAAGGAAAAATCCAAGTTGGGTTAAATTTATTGAACTTGGAAGTTAAAATTAGCTTGCTAATGATATACTACTATACTAAACTAAGACTATTGGAAAATGATTCAGAAAATGATGATTTTAATTTCCTAATGATTCTAAGATTGTTTATACATCAAATTGAGAGATGAAAATTGTATTTTTGAAAGTGAAGAGTTTAATTTAGTTCTTTTTTTATCTATTTTAATTTAGCTCGATGAGTGTTTAGTAGATTGATGAAAGGTTGGCACATTAACTATGTAAATTTTATGAAATTTTATCTTAGTTAATCATGGAATCAATTATACCACGCCATTTTTAAGGTCTCCCCATTCAAGCTCACACATTTTAACTTGCAACATGATCCATTTGGTATAAGAAGAGTGAATTAGTTTACATTACTTGGTTAGAACAATGATTGTCCTATGCAATTTAGAAAATGAAGGGTAGGCCCCTTCTCGTCGTTAGTACTTTCGATCTCTTAAAGTTGCCTATATGGAAGAGGAATACATGCGTAAAGGAAGAGGCTCAAGACTTCCCCAAGGGAGTTTAGTTGAGCTGACTCAAGCAAAGTAGTATTTCTATCTATAAACTATTCAATGTTCAAAATTGTCACAAAATAAATAAATTAAACAATAGTAGCAGTTTATCCTCCCTACTTAACTTGACATTAATTGCGATAGGTATGATGATAGGGAAACCCAACAATCACCCAATAAAAAGGTTACTTGGCTTTATATTTTTACTTAGTTGTTATGACATTTATGAAGTTTAAATAAAAATGAAATAAAACTATAATACACAACACAAAGGGATGAGGTTGAAACTCTTCGCAGGCTGCATAGCTTCCATGTGCAAAGGGCAATTTAACTAGTTCCTTGGTTAATAGGCTAGAAATTGTTTGACCAACAAGAAATATAACTACAAATGATATATAACATTGAAACTAATACTAATCTTAGTGCGATGAATATGCTAAAAGTAATTTTTTTTTTTTTTTTTTTTTTCTGATTTTGAATTTTAGTGTTAAGGTAACAGTGATGTGTGTGAGTAGTTATGAAAATCAAATAAACTCAAAGAAACAAAAAAATATGAGAAATGGTTAGTTTTTACATGGTTGTTTAGTGTTTTTTGTTCGCTTCCTTGTTGGATCATTTACCTCAAACAAGTATTTAGATGGTTCCTTATTGCTTATGAGAAGAAACTAGGGAAATTGATGAATTCCTTAATAGGTAAACAAACATTTTTTAATACAGTTTATGTAAAACATAAAGATAAAGATAATTGAAATACCAAAATGGAAAAAATAAAAGAAGAAGAGTAAGACAACTCCAACCAACAAAGAAATGTGGGCTTGAGGCCTGTCCTAAAGGACCCATAGATCTCCTATATGTCAATTAAGGTGGGTATGCACTGATCCTTTAAGAAATCTTCACAACAATCACATAAAAAGAGAGCAAGATCTATTAGTAAAGAAAAATAAATAATTTAAATTCAACGAAATAGTAAAAAACACCTAGCCAACCAATCACTCAAATGAGATAGTTAACATAATTAACAACCACTGCAGCCCTTCAACCCTTAATAAGCAATGATTCAATACCAACAATTGAATGAGAACAATCAAGCACAAAATATTAAAAAACCCCTAATAAAAGTAAGCATAGCTTAATTACTTTATTTAACAAGTTCTCCTTGAAACAAAAACCTTCCATTTATTTATAAGAGAAGATAAGGCCATGATTAGGTCATAAATCACTTGTTGCTTTTGGAAAATGAGAAGTGGAA
>JZKD02S2078369.1:170505-188025 GCA_000966675.3 Picea glauca | reverse complement strand
CCGGTTTGCTGGGAGTTTTGGGCACGGGGGCCAGGATATCCTTACGGTATCATGGAGCTAGGGAGCCGGATAGGATGCTCCTAGCTGGCAGGGAGGAAAACACAGTTTTGGGCAGTGTTTGACACAGTTTCAACTTCATCATTGGACTAACGGAGCAACGAGATTTAACATCATAAGCAGGTATTTTCAATTATGAGTTGTTGAGTTATTTCATGTTGTAGATATATTTTTATTCTTGTCTAATATTATATGCTCATATGTTGGCGAATGAATTATTTTTGTATGAGAAAGAATTAAATGATTAATTAATTAAATGTTGTATTTTACGATCTTTACATATATCTTCAGAAAAACATTTGCATTGTGGACATCTATTGGGACCTTCCCAACCTTTTCTCTGCAGAGTCTCCCATGAATGTATCTTACCCTCGATTGCCAACCAGGTGAAATTTTTTTATTTTTAGTTGCATAGACCACTTCCATAGGCCACGCCTCCATCCTTCAATATTCGCGTTGTCCTGAGTGGAGGTATTTTCCAAATAAACATTTTTTGTTGTTAGATAACCAAAATGGTCACCTCCCATCCACATTAGAGTGTCATATCCATCCACTATGGAAACATCAGAGCTATTAAGAGCCTTAACGTAGCGTTCCCATTCCGTTTCCAGCGAGCCAGAGAGGCCCAAGTCTTCATAATTGTACCAGCTGGACGAGAGCCCGAAAAGTCCATCATTGTTCCAATTATGTGAGAGAACGATGATATTTTTTTTTTTCAAATTTGTTACTAGCTCAGGTGTGAGGTATGAACTGTCCTCCAGCCCCGTAATCTTGTCTCAGTCGATTGCCACAAGGTGGCCCGATCCCGAAATCTAGCTTAGCCATTGAGTAATCAAGTGAATTGATTTTAATAGTCCACCCCAAATCTTGGAAACTGTTGCCAAGGAGAAAGTTGGCAGCCTGAGCCAATTAATTACTGTGGAGGATGGGAAGTATTTGTCTTTTATTACATCATGCCAGATGCCAACGCCCATTAGAACCCTCCAGAGAGTGTTTTTTGCTAAGGATTTACTGAAATGATATATGTTGTGGAATCCCCAATCTCCATGGCTTTTTGGTTTTGCCAGTGACACCCATATACACATATGTAAATGTGGAAAATATTTTTTTCCTGTCTAGAGGAAATCAAACATAATATTCTGGATCTTGTTTAAAGTGGAGCACAGGATGATTACCAATGACAACTAGTAAACAGGCAGACTTTCAAGTGTCGTCTTAACTAAAATATAACGTCCACCTAGGGACAACCATCTATTAAACCAAAGATCAATTTTGTTCTCCATCTTGGACAATAATCAATTCCAATCTGTGCTTTTTTTAGGCCCAGTCGACATGTAGAAACCTAGATATCTAAACCCTGTGGATAGAAAAGAAAACAGTATGGAAGAACATTCTGAAACGATGCCAATTCAGCTTTAGATAATCGAGCATATAGTGCAATGGATTTTTGAATATTTACCTTTAACCCAGAAGCTTTGCAGAAAAAATTAATTATATCTTCAATTTCTACCCATTCATTTATAGAAGAATTTGTCATTATTAAGATATCATCCACGAATAAAATGTGAATTATCTTAATCAACTTGGAGACTCTAATACATGTGATCTTCCCAGCTGCCTTGTTGTCTTTTAATAGCAAACTAAGACCTTCTAATACCAAGATAAATAACAACGGGGATAAAGGACATACCTGGTGTAACTCCCTGTCGCTTCTGAAGAAGTCTGTAGCTTCCCCATTTACTAAGATAACAAAAGAAGATGAGGATACACAACTCATTATCCAGTTGGTGACTTGAACATCAAAACTTGATTGTAGTAAAATTAATCTCAAAGTATCCCAGTCAATACAATAATAAGCTTTTTTCATGTCTAGTTTCAGGATTATAGATTTGTATTTCTTATTTTTAATGCCATGAAGGCATTCGTGAGAAGTTCCAATGGTGTCCTGTATTTTCTGACCTTTTAGGAACCCAAGTTGTTCAATAGAGAGGAAATTGGATATGATTGGATTGATATGATTTGCAATTATTTTAGAAATTAATTTGTAAACAAGGTTGCAAATAGAAATGGGTCTGTAGTCGTTGAAGGTAGTCGACGTGTTTGACTTCGGAATGAGCGTTATAAAGTTAGAGTTGAGGCCACCAATTACCTACCCTTTTATTCTATATTCCTCTACCATTTCTAACAGATCAGATCCCACAAGATAATAAAAAAGGTGAAGAACTCCATAGTCCATCCATCAGGACCTGGACTCTTATCTTTCTTAAAGGTGAATAAAACCTCCTTTAATTCTTCTAAGTTGATAGGACATGAAAGTGAAATTGCTTCTGTATCTATTACCATGCATGGGAAGATCCCATCAAGTCTACATTGATCCCCTATTAAATGTTGACCTTGTTCTTTGAAACAATTACTAAAATACTTCATAGCCTTGGATTTTATATTATCCTGGCCTCAGTGATAGCACCTTGAGGAGTCCTCGATCTCCCATATGTGTTTTCTATTTCTTCTATAGTAGGTATATTGGTGGAAAAACTTCGTGTTTTGGTCTCCTCCTTTGATCCATATAGCCCTTCCGCGCTGCCTCCAAAGTTCTTCTTTTTCTCTAAGGATAGTGTTTCACTCATGTTCTAACAAACTTAAAATCTTCTCTTTATCAACGGTTAAATCACCCTTGGCCCGATGCAATAGAAAATCATTTATTTCGGATTCCAATTGTTCCAATCTCAAGAGGTTAATCCTGTTCTTTTCCCTGATCTGTTGCTTGGTCCATTTTTTTAGATCCTTAAGTTTCCAGATGATTCTGCGTTGTCCACCACCTTCAGATTGTTATAGTGGGTTAGACCAGATCTCTTAAACTAGGGAAATTAAATATTTTTCCAAAATCCATTGTGGATTGAGCTTGAAAGGATAAGGGCAGTATTTTGGCCCGATCTCTAACTGTAGAAGTATTAGGGCGTGATCCAAGACATAGGGGTATTCCACCCAAGAGCGATGTATACCTACATATGAGAGTAGCTCTTCTGAAACATAGAACCTATCCAAACGTTTTAAAATAGAGATAGACCCTTGGCAACCATTCCTCCATGTAGGGATGATAATGTCTGGTTGTACATCAACTAAATGGTTGTTTTGGAAAAGATCTTTGAAATAATCTGATAGTGGCCCTGCCTATGCCGATCCACCCCAAATTTCACCAGGTGAAACTGTGAAATTCATGTCTTCGACTATGATCAGATTTTTATGCAATAGAATGTCGTTGTCCTCAATCATGTTCCATAATTTCTTTCTTTCCATGCAAGAGCCATAAGTATTTAATATTATAATCTTTCTCTTGCTAGCAATGCAAAAACCTGTCAATAAAATGCCACCAATAGATAGGTAAGGTACCAAATCAAATTTATTTGTGTCCCATGCAACCAAGATCCCTCTCGAGGTCCCCACTAAGTTAAAATCACAAATAATCCATGAGGGTTGAAGGTCATTCATGAAAATTCTCGCTTTATGTTATGGGACCAGAGTTTCCTGTAATAAAATGATATCCGAAAGGGTTTTATCCAATAGAATTCGCACAAAGGCCATTTTTAGGGAGCCTCCCACCCCTTGAAGATTGAGGGATAGATAAATCATTACTTAGCCCATGCAAGGGATTTCACCACTCTAAGTGACCCACAGTACCCACAGTCTGTGGAAGGAGAAACATAATCAGGTAGTTGGGAAAAGGATGAAGAGGCCTTCTTCCTGGCGCTACGATTTTTTATAGGTGAGTGCTTTATACCCAAGCCACGTGACCAAGCATATTCCTTTCATGTGCCTAATTCAACAGGTCGAGAGGTGTTGGCAGCACCATCATGTGATAATTTTTTATACAAAGACTTCCCCAAACAAACTGATAGAGGGATAGTAGAAGAGTGGTCATACAGGTAGGGTATCAAGGAGTCTAAAACCTCATTTAACGAGGAGTCTATTTCCTCAGACTCTTGATAACTGGGAAGAGTGGCAGGTAACTCGTTATGGTAAAAGGGAGAAGTGGCAGGGGGAAAAGGTAGTTGAGTGTCCCCATGAGCTGGAGAGGAAGCGTTTGGTAGAGTTGATGCTTCTAAAGGATCAGGAATCCTAGGGGATTCTCGTGTGGCTAGGACTGGCTGTGGTTTTTCCCTGGTATTTTTTTCCCTCTATCATAAAGTGTCCCCACCAACGGGCCCAACATCCACTGTGGCCCCCTCCAAGGGTCCCCCCTCAAAGGATTTATTCCTCTTTACCCAGTTTGAGGCATCCAACACCTCTCTTTCCATACATGTTAAAGAAGAAAAAACTAGAGGGCATTGAGATTGTAGCTTACCCGTAATTGTTTCCGGAGGTGTGGATGGGCTGGTAACCTCCGTTGGGAAGTGGAAGGTCCTGAATACACTAGTGGTTGTCTCCAGAGATGAGTCATATAATAAATCTTGCTGCTCTAAATCTTATGTGTCTTCCGACGAGTCCCTATCGTTGCAATCCTGACGAAGGTGACTAGTTCTGTGACAAATGTTGCACCTGAAGGGAATACCAATATAATCAAGTCGTTGGTTGGTTTTCCAACCTCGCTAGTCTATCTCCAGTACTTCTGGTAAACCATGGTGTATGTCCATTTCAAATAGGTCTTGGGACACCTTTCTGTTTACAAAATTCAAATTAAAACTATCCACGGAGGTATAAGTTCCCAGGGAGTTTCCTATCTTTATGAGTGTTGGTTCATTTCCAAGTGAATGGAGAGGCCTGGAAGGAGCACCCACAGGTGGCGCAACTGAAAATAATTGGTGACTGGATTGAAATCTACGCACCATCTTTTTATCATGAGATTGTTGCCTCCCATAATCCACCTATGCTCTATTAGCTTGGTTTGATCTTCTAGAGATTTGAAAATGAAACCAAGCCAACCTTTGCAGAAAGAGGACTTCCAGCGTGTAGCCCAGAAGGGGAACCCAATGGGTTTGGACCTAGTTCTGTAAAGAGATATCACTGAGATATTGGTAGGAGACCCTTCCTGCAAGACTGCAGAGGGTGAGTCGAGCAGCCTGTTCAAGCTCGACATCTGATCCCATAACCATTTTTCGGTGTGTCTTGACCGGTTTCCACAGCTGCCGACTATTTCTTTTGAGTCTTGTGGATTTTGTACCCTTATTGCAAGAAGGAAGGGAAGCCTTCACACTGTGTGAGTAATCTCCACTAGTTGTAAATGAAACCTTTGTGTTCTTACAAGCATAGTGTTTTAGACTAGGCAAAGAGTCGAAGAGAGGGGGAGGTAAACATGGTTTATCATTAGATAAAGGAGGTAGGTGTGGTGTCACCTATGACTATGTGGACTTTAAGGTTAATGTACCATTATCCAGGGAGTGTACATTGTCGAAAAGACTCGATTGTTGCCACATAATATCGTCTGCAGGATTCATTAAGGCAACAACGTTATGTGATATGTCATCTGGTTCTGATAGAAGAGTGGAGTCCCACCATCTGGGCTCCATCGAAGGTTCTGTGCTAGGGGTCAGACCAAAATCAAACCAACGAGGAGGTGTGGATTGGTGCCCAGTCTTGGAACGAGGGCCTAATAATGGTAATTAAATGGAGAGGCAACCATCTCGATGGGGGAGTTAAGGTGAGTGTGGGACCAACCCCTGAAAACAGAAAATAGGGAGAAAAGGATTAAAAGGGGGCTAGTAGGTAAAAACGGGGAGCTAGGGGAAATGATAATAACCATTAAACCTGGAAAGTGACCAGAACCCTACTAAAAACTACGTAAAATAGTTAACTTGCCCGAAAAACCAGTTGGAATTGCATCAATGCCATTTGTGACCCCCACTAATCCTAGCTAAGTAAAGAGAACACCCAAGAATGGACTCCCAAAAATGCAACTGGCCTATTTTGTTTTTGTTTTTTTCTTCTAATTTAAGGGTTGTTTTGATTATTATTTTTAGTTTTTTTCCCCTATTTTTATGGGTAGTTTTGAATATTATTTCTTGTATTTTTTCTAATTATTAAGTAAAAAACAATTATTAAAATTTTAGTTGCATTTTTCTTTAGTTGTGAAATTTAAAAGAGTATTGATTAAAGTTTTAGAAAGTGTTTTTTGTTACGAGAGTTGAATTCGGTCTTGACAGAGTATCCTAAGCAACTTGACTACACTGGATCAGGCGATCAAGAATAACTACAATAGAGTGGACTTGGAGGAAGCATTGAATTCATACTAACAAGTAATTTGCATCAATCATAATCAAAATATGCCAACTTAGCACAGTGTTGCAAAGTATTTGTTCTAGTTGAGCCCATTAGAATAAGATATCATTATGAAAGGGATGTGTGTGATGTATAGATGTATTTGTATTAACACAACATAGTTGAAGTGATATAACTATAGATTATTTCACTTTTCCTTTCTATGCGCACAAACCTTTCCGTTTTCTCCACACATAGAATGAATCTAAACTAGATTCTTAGATATGGTTATCCTTCCTCGTTAGCAACTTTCCAATCCATTCGCTCATTTTCCAACCAACAATCACTTTCTTGCTTGGTTTGACAGATGAGTGATCAATGTGAAATTCAACTTTGTATTTCATTCCATGGCCTATCTGTGTAATTTGAAGGTCTGCTTACAGAATTTCAAAGGGGTTTCTCATAAATTAAAACTTATTTATGTACAAACGTTGACGACAAGTGTTCATTGTGAGCTAAGTGTTAGAAGTTTGGTTCACTCATAGTGAAAAAAAAAACTTGTACAAGAAATTAGAACTAGGAAAACATACAGAAAATTGGAAATATTATGGCCCTTTCAATTGACCAAATCATACTTTAATAAATTCATATTCCTATATCTATAAGTGATATGCATACTTGTAGAGTATGGCTAAATCATACTTTAATAAATTCATATTCCTACATCTATAAGTGATATGCATACTTGTAGAGTGTGGCTGACCAAGATTTCTAAGCAAAGTGGCTTTAAGGACACCTTCCCCTTCCCTTATAAGGACACCTTCCCTTGCATAATTGTTGTATATTAATTATATATACCCATTGTATATTAATTGTTGTATATTAATTATATATACCCATTGTATATTTGGTTGCTTGTTAATTTATGATCTATTTCATATAGGACCTCTCTTGGAAAATAAATAGACATGTATATGATTACTATGGAAGGGAAATAAATGAACAAGTGTAGGGTTCAAACCCTAATTGATGCATCTTCCCCAACATTACAAAAGACTCTAATGAAAGAGAACATTTAATAAGCACTCAAGTTTCAAAATAGTGGGTCTACTAGGTAAAGTAAACAAGTAAAGAGGTCTCGCAAGAGAAGGCATGTTGATCAAGTATTATGTGTCATGTGTCTATAAATTAGTATGCTTTCACATAACGTGTGTTGAGGTTGAGAATGCATCTATCAATGCAACACGAATTTGATTATAAATTTTCTTGAGATTCTCACATAGAATTATTATATTGAATTATCACGAGGTGCATTGAAAATATACCCTAAAGCAATGGCGGTAAACTTCATGGCATCATGGTGTCTTTGTGCATGCTTGTGGCGTGAAGATGAAATTAGCTATGTTTTTTCATTGCTTTATTTACTTTTGTCATTAATTCCAAAATATTAAAAAACAGTTTTGATAATGATTTATGTTACAATACTTCCAATTTCATCGGTTCATTGTTTGTCTTAGTTTGTAGAATGACATAAAATATGTTCAGAGTTATCCTCTAAATATAAAGGAAATTATACGTTAATGAAATTGATCCATCCAAAAGGCAATTTAGACTAAATGGAAATTTAAGATATGTAATTTTTTTTAATTATTTTATGCAAGTTTAGTAGGTTTTAGATAAAAATTCAAATTCTTAAAACATATTTATATCTTTGCATATTTGTCTTATTAGATGATAAAATCTTGATTTCATTACAAATAAAACAAGTGTTGCATGGCAACATAGTCTCCTGCTATGCAAGCAAATTAAAAACTATGCAAAATGCATGAGTAGATGCCAAGAAATAACTAATCGTCTCATCTCACCGCTTTGTCATGGTGGATGCTCATCTCACCGCCTTGCCATGGTGGATGCATGCCAAGAAATAACTAATCGTCTCATCTCACCGCTTTGTCATGGTGGATGCTCATCTCACCGCCTTGCCATGGTGGATGCACTTGTTGTTGACGTTGACAGATCAAACCAATGTATGAGTAGTTGTTGACAGATCAAACCAATGCATGAGTAGCTGCCAACAAAGAACTAATTCACTGACAAAGCACTGGCAAATGGTTTTAATTCACTTACCCATTATTTAGCATTGGCATTTACTCTTGGCATCAACTGATGTAGCGACATTGAATCCACAACTGGATGTCTTCCTTGGCCAAGTGGCTAGCCATTTCTAACATTTTTTACATGTTTGTATCCCTCAATCTCTCCACTAGGTAGGTTAACCGTGCATGTAGGTATTACATTTTCCCTGTGAGCATATGCAAACTTATGTATCACGTTTTCTTTGTTTAGTTCCTGCGCATAGCCTGTCCATAGGGAAGGCGGATATCCAATCAAGTCATCACGATATGCATTTTGGGGGTAAGGAAACCTTTATGCGTTGCTCGATCGAATGGCTCCCATCGGGGTAAGTTTCTATCTTTTCAGTTCATGGCTTCTGTAGTGGTTGACACAGAACTGGCTACGTTCGCTCGAATATCTGGGAGGGGAAGAATCATCATAGATGGATTTTTGTTGCCATACGGGCTTAAAGTTTTGCTGCGCAGATGGGGCATTTTGCATCTTTTCGATCGAATTAATCAAATGTTGGTTCATGCCATGGGGAAGTCCTGGCTATGAAGTCCTGGCTATGGAAAAAACAACTTCCACCTTCACATGAGCAATGATAACTGGCAAGGGAACCCCCCTCTGACAATGTGGATGTGGATGATACACTGGCTATTGGATGGGGACCGACTAGCTATGAGACCGTTCTAGTTGTTGGGCTGGATCCCCTCCCCCAACCAAGTTCTTTCTCAATAAATATTTCTGTTTAGCCGACGAGAAAATAGAGGTAGGTATGGATCCAACGGAGGTATATAAATATCTTTTTCTTGGTGGGTGCTTGATTCATGACAGAGGGAATTATTCCTCCAGCCGTAGCTCAGGTAGTGAGTAGCTGGACTGGAGTAGTTCGTAGAGGTAGAGGCCAGAAGCAAGGCCAGCCATCGAACCAACCCAACACCATTCAACCATGATCCCATCCAGGACCCGATATGCCACGCACCTTGAGATCGGGGCCAGATAGCTGTTAGTTCGCTGTCATTTTGCATGCATGCATTCTTGCAAGCCAGCCTTAAGATATTTCTCGTCGAGCCCACATTACTTCAGAGTCCTATCTAGAAGTAACCTATCTGTATTCCTTGGTGCAGGTTCATATCCAAATATAGATGAGGATTCAATTGGTAGAGTGAAAGCTGCAGTATAGATAGGAGCATGGACGGCATACCTTCCAGTTCACTAGCTTGTTTCAGATTCTCTAGTTGCATTGCCGGTGTCAAAAAAGTCCATTCGATGTTGTATCCCAATGCAAATTCAGTTTACTAAATAACCATTTTCCGAGTTTTGATCTATTCGAGCGTAGTCGGTTCCATATCCCGTGGTAGGCAACTTTCTGGGCATTTCAGTGGTTGCTTATACGAGCGTAATTAGAGATGAGTGATATGGAATCATTGATGCTGGGATCTATCTTCAGTCCTGCATAGTTTCCATATTTGAAATCCAAGTGATTGATAGTGCACAACTAATACGTATTAACCCTTTGCTAGCTATGTTTTCCCCAGCTGGGCAAGCAAGTTGCTTCCTTCAATTTGTTACACGGAACTCGTATTAATGCTTGCTACATTGGCGTAAGAGCCGAAGATGATGTTCTCCGAAGGCCAGGCCCGGTCTTGATAGCATAAAACTGAGATCTGTCCCCATAGCTTAAATTCCCCCATACCCACGACAGTATCCTGCCTAGAAGATCCATCTTTGATGGGTTCCCTTCTTTGACCTATTGAAAGGGATACTGAATTGATGGTTCAAGCATATACCTAATCTAATAAGGTTGTGATTCAAGCGTGATAACAGTAAAGCCCAAACGTAGTCTTTCAATTCTTTCCTAATACCAATATACGAAGTAGAGGCATCGTTTTCAGTTTATCCACCTTTAAAAGATGTAGCAACACCAAGTTCCCTAATTTCAGAGGCGTGGGAGAGAATCTCCTTCCATGGAAGATGTATCTTGCTTGGATCTACTTGGATATGGGCTCGTGTGCGCATGCATGCAGAAGGAAGAGGGGTCCTCCGTGTCTGGGTGTTTGGGGGCCCGTGTGTGCATGCATGCAGAAGGAAGAGCACATGGTGGATACCATGCACAAGGAAGAGCAACACGTTGGCCATATTTGCTAGACATTGAAATTTGGGTGCAGGTAGGCGGTCAAGACGGTTGAAATTTGGGTGCAATAGGAGCAGGTGGTAGAGACTGTTGAAATTTGGGTGCAGTAGAAGCATTAATGCTAAGTGTTAATGCATTGAATTTAGGTGAATGAAGAAATTGCATATTGCAAATTATCCTCATAGGAAATGAAACAAATGCATAAGTTAGGATAGGAAATGAAACAAATACATTGGGAGGAGGGAAGCCTCCAATAAGACTTCAATTCTTACAACCAATAAGTTTGCACATAAATATTTTTTTGCAATTTATTTAATAAAAAAATTACCAACCATGCTTGAAACTTAAGGATATAAGCGATGTACCCTGGATGGGGTGCCACGTCGAACACGCAGGCCAAGTGGCAATGTGATGGGCAATGCCATAAATAATGGCCTTCGTCTCCCATCCTCTCACCATTAACGCTGGGTGGGTGCCCGCGCAACCATGTCCAGTTGACGAGTCCCCTCAAGCAAGCGAAGGGAACGACACTCCAGAGCATTAAGCACTTAGGTTTAATGGCTGCCACAATCATAATCAACCTCACCCTTATCAACCATTTGAATGGAAAAACGATGTATTTGCAAATCCAATTTGCAGGGTGTTGGAGCAGGGCCAATCTTTCTGTCGATGCCCCGGCCTTAGCTCAGCTCCTCCACATGCCGAGAGCGCGTGGGAAGCCTCGCAGAGGCGCATCATGATATGCCTATGACTCTCGCAGGAAGATGCAAAAGGCATTGGAGCGAGCGTTGTCCCTTTCATCTGTGTGGGCAACCAGGGCAACTAGGGAGCACGGGAGACACAAAACGCCACCCATGGCGTATGTGGAGGAGATGGCTCCGGACGAATCCATCCAAAACTGTTCGGAACACCTAATTTTCACCGTCCTGGAAAATTGGAATCCCCCCACGGCTTTTGGAAACGAGATTAAGTTTCCAGATCCTGGAACCTCTCACAGGCGTAAGGAAGAAGAACAGGCAGAGTACTTCACCACTTGCTACGTTCAGGAAGAAGTGTTGAGCGAAGGAGAAGAAACGACAAGCCCAACACGTGGACCACCCCCAGAGACAGCAACTTAACAGTATAATCAACCAGTAGGCCGGCTTAGCAAAGCCATAGCAGACACAGAGAGAACCCATGCTCAAGGGCCAAATCCCTTCTTGACTATTCAGGAGGATTGGGATGACCAACCTCCCTACCACGATACGAGTTATCTCGAGCTCCTCTTTGAAACTCGCAGTATGGTGGATGACCAGATCTTCAGAGTCATTCAAATCGGCCACCGCCTAGACATGATGTATGCAGCACACTCCAGAGCGTCCCCACGACTATAGTGTCCTACATGCGCGCAAGCCTACGCGATTCCAGCAGGATGGCGAAAGAAAGATGATGATGGCGACTCGCCTGGTCAAAAGGTCACATGAATGTTTCTAATTTTCATTTTCTCCTAGCAGTAGATATTAGATATGTTTGTAATGAGGTTGTTGGACACTGGACTGAATGCATTCAGGCTGTCCGTCCTGGTTTCCTTTGGGCAGGACGATAGCTTGGCAAATTTTTGCTTGTTTGAAGACATATGGCAACTTCAGGCCAGCTGTCTCGGTTTCCTCTTAGTAGGCGGGACAGTTGGCGGCTGTATCAGACTTTGTAAATTTGCACTAGTAATATAAACATGATCCTCCCCTTTTTTACTTACAAAAAAAAGAGAGGATATAAGCGATGTATTAAAATTCAAACCTAAACTAATACTCATTCAACGTCGAATCAAGCGCTAGAGTCTTGCTTGCCTTCAACAGACACTAATAATACTATAAGATTTTATTTTTTAAAATAATATTTTAAATATTTGGTAAAATAAATACAAATTTAAAATATAGATTAAACAAATTTCAAACATTCTAGAGTTGATTTTATTATTCAAAGATCAAGAAATGTTTGGTAGTTAGACTATTTAAATTTTGGTACATGTATACAAATTGAAATGGCATTAACCACATCATTTATTCTCTAAAAGGTTTATTTTGTTTCCTTTATAAGTCGTTTAAATGAAGTTACAAATCCATATTCATGTTACATAGAAGGAGAATTACACAACCCCAAATGTCTAATTACATCATTTAATCTCTAAATTTTTTATTTTATTTTCTTTACAAGTTGTTTAAATGAAGTTACAAATCCATATTCATGTTACATAGAAGGAGAATTACACAACCCCAAATGTCTAATTATTTTCCTTGGTCATAAATAAAATTTGACTTGAATTACTTTTATTTATTGGAAACAATGATCGACATTTAATCTCATCAATCAATGTTTCAAAGTTAATGGAATAAATTCTTCTAGTTACGATATAATTGGAGCTTTCCAAATTGAACATTGATTTTCTTGAGGCAACGACTCCTTCATACAAATAATATGATAACTACGATCACAATTTAACCTACCCATCTCATCTCTTTCTTCATACCCTTCCTGGTGAAGGATAGAGTAATTGTGTTACCAAGATCTTATTATGTGCAATAGGTCATATTCAACACAAGGCAAGATGCTAGAGCACAATTCAAATCTAGAGGTGGTTGATGTTCTTCTAGATCTCAAAAGAAAGTTGGCAGAGTCTGAAAATGGGTCGAGAAGGTTTGCATGAAACTTGTATTTTACTAACATCATATTTCTAGAGTGCATCACTATTTTATCTAAGATTAAAACTCCAAACTTAGATTATCTATGTTCGAAAAAAATTTGCATTGCGTGTATGTTCGGTAATTAAAACTTAAAAATTAGGTGTAACCTAAGATTGAAAAATCACATACAGTTAGAGCTCTGCCAAAAGACATTGAATTTGTCAGTCAATGAGATGTGTGATACAAGTAATACAAATATTGTGAAAAAATAATTATTTTGTTAAACATATGTACAACATTGGACATCAAGAAAAATATTTGTAGTCAAAGGCAAAATAATGGATGGTCAACGATGAATCGAATGCTATAGTCTTGGTCTCTTCAACATGGACTAATAAGATAGTTAGCAATATGATTCAAATTAGCTTGATGAAATATCTTTAGTATACTTAATGAAAGCACAATATATTGTAATTGCTTTGATTTTTAAATAATTTGCTATTTTTTTACTTTTAGTCATAAAGTTTTCCAAAGTTTCCAAAATTGTATCTATTAAATTAATTATTCTTTAAATTGAAAATAAATTTCTAAATTTCTAAATATAAATTCCTATTTTGTGATTGGTTGATTGAAAATTTTTATGTGGTTTTACTCTTAATTGTCACATTTAAAAAAATTAAAATTAAAATTAAAAAATCAAACAATTTGTCATGTGTCCTTATTAATTATGGCCATCAATACTTATTTGTACACATGTCACATCTATTAATTATTTTAGATATTAAATAAATATAGTAATCTATTAATGTCACTTCTATTAATTATTCTAAATATTAAATATAGTAATACGAATTTAAAATATTAAAATTAATTATTAATTTGAATATAATTATATTTGTAATTATGGAAATAAATCACGAGTTTTTGAAACCTAATTTTAATATAATTTAAAAAAATAAAAATATTATTTTTAATTACAATATAAATTATTTATTTATTCAAAAAATACTCTACCATTTACATCTATACATCTATCAAATCAACTTGCTTTTTAAGCATTGACCTCCATGTATTTGAACGGAAAGAGATACAAGGAATAATTAAAGAGATTGTTGTATTATAATAATGGGTCTTAAAGCAAGGGTGCATAATTTTATAGAGATTAATAATAATAATAATAATCTATTTTTAAGGTCACGGCCAAGCCAAAGACCAAATTGGTGTATGAGACCCCCTCCTCCCAACTATTTTACTGGTAAAGTCTACGGAGGTATACATACCCTACTCCCCTCTGGATTTGAACATGTGGAGGTATAATATACCACAAACAATGGCTCCATTGGACGTGGGAGGAAGCTCAAGCCTCGAAAGCACATTGTTAGTGGTTTGACACCACACCATCCCATGATTTTGCACACATACCAGATTCATGCTCCCTTAATTTGGACTTAGGAATTTCATATATTATTTTATGGATTGCTATGCAACATGCTACTATTCCTTTCGCCAATATCTTCATCATTGAATCACGATCTAATTGAAATTGGGAATAATTTTTTAAAATATCAAACATTATTCCCGGATGGGGTACCATGTGCTTAGCCATACACATAAAGAAATCCCCTGCTTTCCGCCTCTCCTCCTGGCTTCACTTCACGAAAATGGATTCAATGCAAGGCGTTGGTGTTGGGAGCTCTCACCCCATGCAAGTTTAGGTTCACTGGTTTAAGATGTCACTAAGGTTAATTTGGAAGCATCCCATAGGACAATGTCGCTTCAGCTGTAACTACGCCTTTAATGCATTGGAGCATGGCTATTTCTATTCGCCTCTCCAAAATTCTCGTCATGTTTCTCTTTCGGGATTTGCTGGTGCGTTTGGATTCTCCTCTAGGGAATTACATGCATGCTCAACTCTAGTTGCTTTTTCTATATCTATATGCCAACGCCCTCAACTTTCGACTCATGCCTCGTGAGCGAGGTCGACCTCACAGAGGTACAGACTATCTTTGTTACCTTGTAGGGTGCAAAAGAAATGTTGGTATTGTTGTAGGGAAATTCCCCTGCGGACAGGTCAATGTCCTCTTAGATCCTAGACCCCTATGACCAAGACAAAAAAATGCTAACATTGAACACTGACATTCCTTTAAATGTAGCTAAACTAGTCAAAGGAAAAAGAGGAAGAAAGCATGATGAACCTTTTTTTGAAGTTTGTCCTTGCTCGGTCTAGGCTGACCTTAATCTTCAAGCCCTTTAATGAGTTATGCAATTCAATAGACAACAAAGACAATGCATGCTTCCTATTCTACCAAGATTAGTTTAAACTAGATTTATCAAGAAGAGACAAGCCTATGTAAACATACACAAACTTGAAGGAAACATGTCAAGTATATATATTAATGAGAACATAACAAGGCACTTACAATCTGTAGATGCAAATGCAACAGCCTCACCAAGTCCTCCTTGTCCAATCCCTTTCTCAAAAGACCCATGATCAGAATGACAATACTTTTCACTGAAATTCTCCTCCTTTTACCATAAGAATGCCTCCTTATATAGGCTTTGAGATGCTCAACCACCTTAGCTATCTTTGGAATAAGTTGAGAATATGACTCCATCAGTTGTGGGATTTCCCATAGATCCAACCTATAACTTGGATTCGAGCCAAACTAACTCGGATGTTTTCTAGTTGTCCTTAGAGATAAGGGGGATTCCCCCCAAGATTTTCTCAACATATCGACACTCCCTTAAAGTTGGAAATAGAGCGCTATAATGCTCCCTGATAAGTGGACAAGGAGCGTTAGCGCTCCCTGCATGTGAGCAGGGGAGTGTTGATCTCCAAAAATTCGTTTAAGATGATCTTTCTTCAAGGAAAAATGTTTGTAAGCTTTTCCAAATGAAATTTTTTCCTCTTCTAACAAGTCTTAGATGGTGTACCAAGTGCTCTTATGATGTCGTCCGCAATGCGACACATGCGTTATGAAAATATGATGTTTGTGACACTTGCGACAAAAGTGTGACACTTGCGACAATGACAATGGGACATTATCGAAGTGAGGAGCTTTGACATGTAACAGGTATCCCTGACTCTGGGTCACACGAGTCTCCTCCCCGGGATATCCATTTCGATAAAACGTCGGGCTTGGATACTAGCATGAAAGAGGAAAATTGGGGTTTTTGAGTCATTGAGGAGGACACATCGACTCCACTTCCTAAGAATGCAGAGGGCTCGTCCACAACTACTTTGTTGCAAAGTAGGTCATTGGACCACTCTGCTACGCATGCAGAGGCATCGTGCCCAGACTATTTTACCAACCCACTAGAAGGCCATTGGGGATTTCCCATCATTGAGGAGATACCTCTGCTCATTCCTTTTCAAGATATCATTCCTCCACGGGAGGAGGTCACAACTTCTACATTGCCCAATCTCTCAGAGGATCATCTCACTCTGATAATGGACATGTAGAGACATGATCGATCAATTTTTCATCAGGAATGCTTAAGTCGTCGACTGAATCTTCTATTTGAGACACTCTCAAGTGGACCGACCTCTAGAAATTGTCCAATTTTTCATCAACCCTTCATCCTCACCCTAGCTTGGAACTGACACACTTATGGAGAAGAGAGCAACAACACTCCCGGTGCATGATCTATTAAGTTTTTGTTACAGTTTACACTTCTTCCATATATGTAGGATTACTTTTAGTAGCCTTTTGAGGTCTATGTAATTGTAGTTTTATTTTGCTCAGTATAGATATAGATACAAAAATAGTATGGTTTTACTTTTTCAACAGCTTGGAGTTGACACCGATTTCCTCCTTTTCAAAAAAATTGCTTAAAAAATAAAATAAATTCAAACGTTATTATTTTAGAAGGGTAAAATGGCCACCCTCGTTTATTTGTATGAAAACGTTAATGGTACATGAAAAAGTTAAAATCTTGCCCCATTGAAATTGGTTTACATTAAATTTAGTAAACTACTTTAATTATTCACCGACCAAGTCATTTTGGTTGGCATGTTTTCTTTATGTGCGTGTTTGCTTTCAAAGGAATTTATGATCTCAAAGTTAAGGGTTAGAATATTGATGTCTCCCATTACCAGGATTAGTCGTATACACAGGAAAGGAATACGATTTCTAGGAATACAATCTTTATAGATTGTGTGCATCTGTTTAGTAGAAGTTACTAAGGTTATGTGAATTTGTTTTGAATTTTTAAAGGTAAAACCTTTATGATTGATATAGTTGTATTATAATGGTGTGTATGATGGAAGAATGTTAAAAAAATGGATTAATTTTCAATATAATTAAAAATTAAATTTAAATTATAAAAGTTAAATTAAAATTGAAAATGGTTAAAATA
>JZKD02S2078369.1:140081-152624 GCA_000966675.3 Picea glauca | reverse complement strand
ATAAAAATCTAATAATAATAATAAAAATCTATTTTTAAGGTTACGGCCAAGCCAAACATCAAATTGATGTATGGGATCTCCTCTGCCCAACTATTTTACTGGTAAAGTCTACAGAGGTATACATACCCTACCCCCCTCTGGATTTGAACATGTGGAGGTATAATATACCACAACCAATGGCTCTGTTAGATGTGGGAGGGAGCTCAAGCCTTGACAACACATTGTTAGTGGTTTGATACCACGCCATCCCATGCCTTTGCACACATATTGGATTCTTGCTCCCTTAATTTGGACTTAGAAATTTCATATATTATTTTATGGATTGCTATGCAACATGCTACTATTCCTTTCACATATATCCTCATCATTGAATCACAATCTAATTGAAATTGGGAATGATTTTTTAAAATATCAAACATTATTCCTGGATGGGGTGCCATGTGCTTAGCCATGCACATAAAGCAAGCCCCTTCTTTATGCCTCTCCTCCCGGCTTCACTTCACGAGAAGGCATTCAATGCAAGGAGTTGGGATCTCTCACCCCATGCAAGTTTAGGTTCACTGGTTCAAGATGTCACTGAAGTTAATTTGGAAGCATCCCATAGAGGACGATGTCGCTTCAGCTATAACTATGCCCTTAATGCATCAGAGCATGGCTATTTCCATTCGCCTCCCCAGAATTCTCATCATGTTTCTCTTTCGGGATTTGCTGGTGCGTTTGGCTTCTCCTCTGGGGAATTACATGCGTGCTTAGCATTGGTTTCTTTTTCTATATCTACAGGCCAATGCCCTCAACTTTGGACTCATGCCTCGTGAGCGAGGTCTACCTCACAAAGGTACAGACTATCTTTGTTACCTTGTAGGGTTCAAAAGAAATGTTGGTATCCCTGACTCTTGGTCACACCAGTTTCCTCCCCTGCATATCCATTTCGATGAGATGTCGGGCTTGGATACTAGCATGGAAGAGGAAAATTGGGGCTATCGAGTCATTGATGAGGAAACATCGACTCCACTTCCTAAGAATGCAGAGGGCTCTTCCACAACTACTCTGTTTCCAAGTAAGTCGTTGGACCACTCTGCTACGCATGCAGAGGCGCCATGACCAGATTATTTTACCAGCCCAACGGAAGGCCATTGGGGATTTCCCATCATTGAGGAGATACCTATGCTCATTCCTTTTCAATATATCATTCCTCCATGGGAGGAGGTCGCAACTTCTGCATTGTTCAATCTCTCACAAAATCATCTCACTATGATAATGGACATCCGTAGAGACACGACCGATCAATTATTTCGTTAGGAATGCTTAAGCCGCCGACTGGATCTTCTATTTGAGGCACTCTCAAGTGGACCGACTTGTAACAATTGTCCAATTTGTCGTCAACCTTCACCCTCACCCCAACTTGAAACTAACACATTCATGAAAAAGAAAGCAACAACACTCCTAGTACATGATCTATTAAGTTTTTGTTACAGTTTACACCTCTTCCATATATGTAGGATTACTATTAGTAGCTTTTTGAAGTCTATGTAATTGTAGTTTTATTTTGTTGAGTATAAATATAAATAAAAAAACAGTTTGGTTTTACTTTTTCAATAGCATGGAGCGTGCACTGGTTTCCTCCTTTTTGACTCGATCTCTAGACTCCAGGATATGTAAGTTTTTAAGTTCCCAAAGTTAATACAAATTTTAATTTAAAAAATATTGTTTAAAAAATAAAAAAAATATCAAACATTATTATTTTACAAGGGTAGAATGGCCACCCTCGTTTATTTGTATGAAAAAGTTAAATGGCATGAAAAAGTTAAAATCCCGCCCCATTGAAATTGGTTTACATTAAATTTAGTAAACTACTTTAATTAGTCACCGACCAAGTCATTTTGGTTGGCATGTTTGCTTTATATGCGTGTTTGCTTTCAAAGGAATTTATGATCTCAAAGTTAAGGGTTAGAATCTCGATGTCTCCCATTACCAGGATTAGCAGTATACACACGAAAGGAATAAGATTTCTAGGAATACAATCTCTATAGATTGTGTGCATCTCTTGTGTAGAAGTTACTAAGTAGAAGTTATTAAGGTTATGTGAATTTATTTTGAATTTTTAAAGGTAAAAATTCAAAGATTGATATAGTCAGTATTATAATGGTGTGTATGACGGAAGAATGTTAAGAAAATTGATTAATTTTTAATGCAATTAGAAATTAAATTAAAATTATAACAGTTAAATTAAAATTGAAAATGGTTAAAATAATTTTTTTATACAATCAAATTTGATGATTCAAATTATTAAAACTTTGTTTATTATTTTTTTAAACTAAATTTATTTATATGCAAATTAAAAGTTTTTACATATTACAAGGAATTAAACTATTTTTATTTGTTCTCAAGAAGTCAACATTATCCCTCTAAAAAAATTCTTTAGAATATGGGAAAATAAATTATCAATATTCTATAAAATCAAATTTTATGATCCAAATTATCATATCAATAGTTTAGTTTATTATTTTTTTAAACTAAATATACTTGTATTTAAATTTAGAATTTTGGTCTTATAAAAAGTTTAACTATTTATTTTATTTGCTTTTATCCTTTGAGAAATTCAACATTCCAATTGTAAAAAGGGCGCCAACTTTTCACATGAATGTTTCCATAATTTAATATTCCAATCCTTAAAAAGGTTTCACAAGAATATATAGAATCTATTGTTATTTGATGGAACAAAATGACTTAGACATATTCCAAGAATTCAACATTTCATTTGTAAAAAAAAATACCAAATTTCCTTAAATTATAATACAAAATTCTCATTCATGCTTAATAATATATAACATAAAAAATTGATAGTCATTAAAAGCAATAAGTGTAGTTAGTTGTTATGTATATTCATAATAGTCTAGAAAACAAGAGTCACAATTTATGTTTTTAAGGGAATCATGCCTACATTTAGAGGTAGGTAGTCATGATTCTTGGGGTGGCTTACCTAACACACAATTTGCCTTGAGAACTGTGGTTTCTAATTTTGACAATATATAGTCACTTTCATTGCATTTGTCAATTACATTCATTGCATTACTTGGATTATAAAGTCCTTATAAATGTTTCTTCAATTTCTATTTATTATAAATTGTTGTAATTCTACCTCTCTATTTCAATTTTCTTTATATTTAATTGGGAGAAATTAGATTTAAGTCTATGGAGTCACTATTAATCCTACTTAAATAATAACAATATTAAGAATGGTTTTAGATCAAGATAATTTTAATGAGTCTAAGTCTCAAATCACCATAATTGAGCTATGCATTATTTTTTTGCACATATGTATTTTTTTAATAATTATTTTTATTATTAATTTGTTTTTTTATTCTATATTGTAATTCATTTGCAAAATATTTTTGCTATGTTTTTTTTCAAACTTTTCACAAAAGGCCTTTACTAAACTCTTCATTCCACTTGTTTTCATGGGAGAAGCCACAATAAAACAATCAAAATATTTGAGGGAGTGGGTTAACTCCGGAGCAATCTTTCCTCTCGAATTACTTTTCATGTAGGTTTTCGGACTACTCGCTTTTAAATTTCCAACCAATCCAGAACTCTGATCGATTTTCTGAGGTTGGTTTAAAATGGGGCAAAACTCAAACTACCCGGAAAATTTGGCCATATTCAGACCCATTCTTTTTTACTGAAAAGATAAACTCGGAAGGGAAGATTGTTCTCGAATTGACCTACTCCAATCCATTGATTCACATTAAACTTCCTTGTAAATAAGTCAATGGCGTAATGCCAAAACTTACAGGTTTGTACTCTTCACAATAACGAAAAACCCTGTCTTCTGACATTTGCAAGTGCATGCCCACAGGATTCTTCTGGATTCGGTGGATTGATGCACCTATTAGCAATGCCATACATCCTGTCTTTTGTGTCCCAACCCATGTTTGACATGATAGTGTAAAAACAACACGTCAACGTTGACTTGCATTCAAATTATAAACCTGTCAAATTGACGTGTAACCACATGGATTATCCGTACAAAATGCTAGTGTAATGTATGTGGGTTGTAGTGTAATGTATGTGGGTTGTAGGGTTACGATAATAAAAATAAATGCTAGAGGTAGGGATAAAGTAAATTCCATTAATTCTAGAGGTAAGAATAAATTAAATACGATAAAATGAGTAGGCGGGGAGGTGCAACGCTATCGCATCACCAAAAGTTAAATAAAAAAAAATGCTAAAGCCATATTGCTATCACCATTCATTTCAATTCTTGAGGGCGTTTTACTAAAAATTCCTGGCAGTGGCAGGGATTCAAAGTTAAGCCTATTCTCATTTCTCAGGGATTCAAAGTTAAGCCTATTCTCATTTCTCAACAAACTGGGACTGGAGTCTTGGCCCATATATGGATCTAACGCCTTAGATGGGTCATAATCCATTATCATGCTCTATGTTGCTCATATTCGGTGGTTGAAACTTGAGGGAGATATATATGCTTGTTCTTTTCTTTCCGCTGCTTGTATTCAGTGGTTGAGGGAGACCGAGGGAGATACCAGTGGCAACTTGCATGTGCTTGCTCTCAGCTGCTCATATCCGGTCGCTAAGGGAGATGTTGGTGCGAGGAGGTGGTGTTTTCTCTCTGCTACTTGTATGTGGTTACTTAGGGACATATCAATGCGAGGAGGTGGTGCGAGGAGGTGGTGTGTAAGTTAACAACATTAAAATAAACATTTTTGGAGTGAGTCTCAAACTCAATCAATCACAACAAATCTCGTGGTAAATCACTGGCTATTGTGGTTGGCCCCATCATTTTGGCTATTGTGGTTGGCTCGATCATTTTTGTATTTCTGGAGTGGAGTAGACCACAGGTTTGTGGAATAGTGCAGGCTGTAGAAGACTATTTGCTTGTTTTGTGGATTGTGGGTTATTTTAGGTTTTACATTCTTATTATGTATGCATCAACATTTTAAATCTTGTAATCAATTTTAGAATGTAATTTGTTTTACTGCATTGCTCCATATGTATTGTTTCCTTCCAAATAGGGATGATGCATGAGAATATGAATTGGAGAGTGACTTTAATCATTTAGGCAGTCAGCTCAAGTTAGGGTTTTAGCTAGCTATGATTCAATGAATACACAAATATAACTAGAACTTGCTAGGAAATTAACTACCCTGAAGAGAAACTTTGATAATACTTGATACACATAAAAAAATTTGACACTTAACTTTGATAATACTTGATACACATAAAACAAAAAAATGTGACACTTATAAATATGAAAAAAAAAAACCTAAAAAAAACAAATGAATCATCAAATTTGCACTTTACAGGTAAAAATTTCCATTTGACAGGTAAGGGAAATTTGAAATTACAGGCCTTGCTTACTACTTACTACTGTAATTGGGATCCTTCTTGACCGGTAAGGGAAATTTGAAATTCCAGGCCTTGCTTACTACTTACTACTGTAATTGGGATCCTTGATGAAGCATTTACTGATCCACTGCATAGTTTTCTCAACACGTTGAAAAGTTATTATCAGACGCTGGGAAAGCTTTATGATTCCGTGAAGATGGTACAAAGAAGAAGCGATGAAGTACGCTTATCTAGCCGCCCTTTTTTTAATGCGCGATGACTGCAAATCTCAGTGATCTCTGTAAATGCAGAAGGCAGTAAATACGGAAAATATATGCTGCAAATCGTTATGTGTGAACAAAGGAATGTATAATGTGTGAATATCAATAGTGGAGCTGAAAGCTTATTTCGTACAAATGAAGGCGAACGTCACCAGCCATTACAGCTTATAAATGAATCCACCACTCAAAGAAAATATGAGCACATGCACACCTTTATAGAGCATTAAAAAATTACCAGTAATATTATCTGTAATGTCCATCTCAGTTTTACTCAAGTTATACAATATTTTGTTCTCATTCTCCGTATGTAAAGCGTTCCTTATGTTGGATTGGTCTCCGGAATCGCTAGTCTCGTGATTCATAAATTGTGCCGAGATGAACATGTGCTAGTGTCCTACAATCTTGGTAGGAAGATGTCCATGTCTTCATGTAACGCAAGCTACCGGTGTAAAAAATCCAAAAAATATGTTGAGAGAGCCATCAGAATCTGTGATTGCTAGTTATTTAGTGAGTTTAGGTGGAGTGTACAAATTGCAAAAGGTTATGGAGTGGGGTCAGTTGTGCGATGTGTTCCTCACCTCTATGCTATAAATACATTCTTACAACAGTCTAATGCACCGTATGAATCATTGTTTGTAGCAGAAGCACAGCTTTTAAGATTGTCATGGCGATGAAGATTATATACACTGCCTTGCTGCTTCTAATGGTGTTTGCAGTCATATGTGCCGAATTGTGTGAGGTGCACTTCCATTTCTTAATAACACAATACGATATATATTGAGTTCCATGGATTCAGATTATGTTAATGATGGTGCATTGCATTATTTATTGATGATATCTACTTTGCAGGCATCCACAAAGGGAGAATCATTCTCCACTGTTCTTCAGCGCCATGGACAGGTTATATCCACTTAACTCATCTCTATCTGTATGTTTTAGTTTGTAGCAGGTTTTCAATCGTCTAATACGACTCATATTTATCACCCAGGGCAAGCACCGGCACAGTGGATTACGCCCAGGAGGTAATATATACCCTTAGGCTATTAGATTTTGAAAGAATTATCTTAGTTTTACTAATTTCGTATTGCTGTCTGTTTGGATCCTGACATAACTATTACTAGCGCGCGCAGCCACAAAATAAATTATGGCTGGTGAATGCCGATAGGCTATACCATAAACCCTAATTATTTATAAATTTTAATTATAGAAATGTAATATAAATTTTAATTATAAAAATGTAATATAAATTTTAATTTAAAAAAACTTTTAATTTTAAAAAAAATTAACAATATTTAAATCTTCAAAATAAAACAATATAAATTAAAATGGATGTTTATATTAAATTAAACATATATATATTTTTTTGACAGGATTTAAATCTTCATAATAAAGCAATATAAATTAAAATGAATGTGTATATTAAATTAAACATAAATTAAAATGAATGTATATCTTTATGAATTACCAATTACATGAGAGAACCATGCATGTAAACTGAACGAAATTCATAACTGCGCAAGTGGTTACCAAACACCGTGAGAATAAGTCTGTTAAACATTGCCAGAAGAAGTCTAGGGTTGAAAAGAAGTCTACACGAATCCACCTATAGTACTATGTAGTATTCAGTGATGCATCAACGCGATTAAAAATCGCGATAGGGTTCAGTGTTGCAGATAGAAATAAAGGAATTTGGGTTCAGCGAAATGAGTTACGCTAGAAGTAGATAGCCCAAAAATTGAAACGCATTGTCATTAAACCTACTCGAGCCCATGTAAAGGGAAGTCCATCCAATTTTATCATTTATTCTAAAGGCAGGGAAGTCCATTCGAATCGATATTCTAAATAATGTTTAAAAAAAAAAAACGCATGGCCATTAAACTCACTTCAGCGCAGCCCATCGAAACAGACACCTTACCATGTCCATACACGTATCAGCTAAATGCTAAAACTCGGCAGTTAAATGCCAAATGAAAATGGTAATTGAGGAGGTAATGAGACGGTTCACATTTCATAAACGAATGCGTGCCCCAATATGAAATGAAACGTCTGTGTTAATCAACTGAAAGCAGGTTGTGGGTAGTATTATGTTTTTAAATGGAACGCGTGGGCATCAGACGGTTTAGACGCAGAACATGGGCGTTTAGCGTTTAGCTATATGTCACGGTTTATACTTTATAAAAACGTATGTTTGTGGTTTGTAGAGATATTAATTTTTAAACGTGGTAATTATATATTTTTAGTAATTTTATAATGTGATTAGGTAAATATAAAAAAGTAAACATGTTAATGGATGCATTCATAAATACAAGAAAGTTATGAACAATAAATCTGAATCATTGATTTGGGAGGACAAAGAAAAATATGCCAGCATTTTCAAGACCTAGCAATCACATTAAGATTTAAGATTAAAAAATCATTAATTATACCCATTTCCAATAGGTGTATGCCTATGGGTGTAATTATGCAAAGTATCCATCTACATGCTCATACCGGAAACCATGCATGTTCTATTGTTAGAAATGCTGCTCCAAATGTAGTTGTCTTCCTCCGGGCACCTATGGTCACAAGGAAGTCTCTCCCTGCTACAATGAGTGGAAAACCAAAAGACTGCTCCAAATGTCGTTGTCTTCCTCCGGGCACCTATGGTCACAAGGAAGTCTCTCCCTGCTACAATGAGTGGAAAACCAAAAGACTAGAGCCGAAGTGCCCTTAGATATCTCTATATTATATTGTAGAATAATGGAATTTACTTTTTTCCCACTTCTAGAATTAATGGAATTTACTTTATTTCTACTTCTAGCATGTATTTTTATTCCTACCTCTGTCGTATTAGCGAGGAACCCAAATTATAACCCTACAATGCACATACATACTACTAACATTTTTAACAGATAATCCATATGATTACACATCAATTTGACAGGTTTATAATTTGACAGGTTTATAATTTGAATGCAAATCAACGTTGACATATTTCTTTTATACTATCATGAATACTAGTTGGGACACAAAAGACGGGCTGTAACCCATCAAATTCGATGCCTGCGTGCATTCTCTTATGCAAGGGTGTACTCACCTTCCTCGGACTACCAAAGCACTATGCCTAGCAACCAAAGATACTCTACCCAAACATCTAAATGAAGATTTTTCATCTTGCAAGATTTTCATTCAAAAGTATTGACCTTCCTCATTCATTCATTTATTCATATTTAACACACTCAAGATAATTAAAGAAAGTTATATATATATATATATATATATATATATATATATATATTCCATTTGATTTGAATTCAACATTTTTTCATTTAACTCAATCTTCAACATAATAGAAACAATTTATCATAATCATTAAGCATATAATAGATATGGCAAACATAAACACTTAGCTCTTCACTAATGATTCTAATCATCCAACTAACTAAGGGGAAATTCCTTTAAACCCAATTGCAGGCTATGTTGTGTTGTGCTTTTCTATAGCATGTCACCCCCATGCTAAGCCATGATACTACTAGAGCATTAACTCAACTAACTACCAAATCAAGAAATAGTTCATGAAGGTTATTCTCCTTCACTCCACAAGCAACAACATAAGTTTTCCTCTTTCCACTAAACTTAGTACATCCATGAGTTTATCAGGCACCTTCCCAACTAGATCTTCTTTGCACAAGGAATCCCCTTCTCTGTTGCATATTCCCTCGGTGACCTCCCCTTACCAGTGTTAGTTTCTTTCCAATAAGTACCAAGTCATGGTCCTCTATCTCTCCAATTTGGATATGGGTCTTCTTTTCTCAAGGGTGACCATTAAAATTTTGGGAAAGTTTCCTATTTTCCTCAGGACAACTTCCCAAATATTCTCTACTACTCAGAGTTATGCGTGTGAGTTCCTCTACTCACTGCACCTTCTATTTGTGAGTATGCAATTCACTCTATTCATAATAATCCTCTATGTGAATCCATCTTTCATGCATCTGCGTTCTATCTCTTTTCTTACTCATAGATTGTTGATTCTCTATCTCTCTCGCACTTCTTCTTTCTCTTCCCGTTCTTTGTCTACTCAAATGCTTAGAAGTTTTGTTGTTTTTTCACCTTTTCCCTCTTCTTCCTCCCTATCCTCGGGATCCTCGATGTCTTTTGTCAGAAACAAACCCTATCTATGTCAGGCTCCCAAATTGAAGGGACAAATCCATTGCATCCTTCTGGCCGAGGTCTCAGTCGATGTTTCACTCCTCAAAGTACCAAATTGGTTAGAAGTTATAACTACTCAACCACAAAAAATAACACTTGCTTAGCTTGGAATACAACTTATCTTCGCTCAGTACTTGCAACACCAACCTCAAGTGATGTTCATGCTCTTCCTCGAACTTATAATAGATAAGTATGTCATCCAATAATACAATGAAAAACTTATCCAAATAATTTATGAATATGCCATTCATCAGGCACATAAAGACAACTGGTGCATTGGTCAGTCCAAATGGTAGCACTACAAATTCATAATGCCCATACCTAATTCTAAAACCTTTCTTATTAATGTTTTCTTCCTTTATTCTTACCTAATCGAATCCAAATGTTAATTCTATCTTTGAAAATATCCTCTCTCCTCTTAGCTGATAAAAGAGATCATCAATTATGTGTAGAGGGTATTTTTTCTTCACCATGGATTTATTCAATTGTCTAAATTCAATACACAGCCTCAATGTTCAATCATTATTTTTTACAAAGAGTATCGGTGCTCCCCAAGGTAATACATTGGGGTGTATGTACCCTTTCTTCAATAATTCTTCATGTTGCATCTTCAATTATTTTAACTCTAGTGTGCTCATTCCATAAGGAGTTTTTGATACTGGGGCAACTCCTAGTACTAAATCAATACATAAATTCATCTCCCTCTTCGGTGACCATCCAGGTATTTCTTGGAATACATCTTCAAATTCTTACAATAGTAGAAAATCTTCAAGGCTTGTTCCTTTTATCTTTTCTGGTTCTTCTACATGAGATGCATACAATTGACAATGTTTCCTAAAACATCTCTTCATGTGTAAGGATGAAATCTCCCATCTAGAAATGGGTCTCGAGATTCCTTTCACAATGTTTTGTTTTCCTTCTTCATCAAAGCATGTAAATGTCTTGTCATGATAGTCTAGGACAACATGATTCTTGTCCAACCAATCCATTCCAAACAAGATATCATAAGATCCTAATGGTATGAGATTCATATCAACAACTTCATTTACTCCGTTCAGATTTATTGGACAACCTCTAGCTGTCTCATTGATCATTCTTTTGGTTCCAGTGGCTAGTTGAACCAAGCTTGTTTTTTCGAGCATAATTTTCTTCAAATGAAGATTTTCTACTACCTTAAGATCAATGCAACAATGGTTTTCTCCTCAATCAATTAAAATAGCAATAGGATGATTAATGATCTTACCTTCCACTTTGATCATATGGGGGTGGTATTTTGCTTGTCGATCTTCTAAGGTTGCATATATTCTTGGAATACTTCTACTGTGGTAGCTTATTGGATATTGTGAATGGTCTTCATTTTATCTCCTTTGTGAGGGAATTCCTTGTACATATGGTCTTCTTTGCATCCCCAACATTGAATTGGTGGTTTCCTATTTTTCTCAATGAGTCTTCTTTCTTGGATTTCCTCTTAGTAGGTTGATCTTACTTATTTATATTTGGAATATTTTGATTGAAAGGAGGTTTGAATCCCTTCCTTCTCTGATCAGAATTCTCCTTCTCCTTCTTATTATCCTCCCAAGACTTTTGCAAAGATTCTTTGTCCTTTCCTTGCTCGTACAAGTACGTATCTTTCCTAATAGTTTTTGTCAAAGTTATAGGCTCATCATACTAAATACTTTCCTTATAAAATGATGGTAGTACACTCAAAAACCTTTGTATCTTTATCTTCTCATCCTTGATAAATCCCACATACTTTATCAATCCTAAGATTTTTTTTCATATTTTCCCATGGTTATGCTCCCCAATTTAAGTTCAGAGAACTCTTGCATCTTCTTCTCATAGTAGTGCTTTGAAAGATACTCTTCCTAAAAATACCTCTTGAACTACTTCCAAGTGATCCTATTCTCATTGATGTGTTCAACTTGCTTCAACTAATCCCACCACATGCCATATTTTCCATGCAAATAGTAAGTGGAAATTATGGCTTCTAGATTAGAGGAATAATTGTGCAACTAAAAATACTTCATGATTCCAAACAACCATGATTTTGCATCATCTTCCCTTTCTCTTTCACCATCAAAATATGGTGGTTTAAGCTTCCTCGACTCTCCTTCAAAACCATCCCACTCATGTCTTCTTCTTTTATGTTTGACAGGAGACACTTCTGGACTGCTCAATGAATCCTTAGATGCATAAGACTTCCTAGTTGATTAATAAGGTGAGTGATGTTTATGAGTTCCACTAGTCCTTGAGTGGTTGTCTCTTTTGTAGCTATCTCTTCTTTCATGTTGTATTCCTTCTTCCCCTTGTCTTGAACCTAATCCATTCCTTTCTTGCTTCTCCAACGGATTTAGGCTTTGCATCATGTGATTATTTATTTGATTATTTTCTTTCAGCATCTTCTCATTGTATGCTTTGTAACTCTACACTTCTATTTTCAATCTTCTCACTATTTGTATTAATGTTTATGGTTCCACTCTGCTCCTATGACCATTAGATTCTATCTCTGCATTCCCAACACTAATATTTTAACCTTTGGCATCTCTCTCATGACTAAAGGCTTCATCTTCTTCATCTATTTCTCAAATCCACATTCTTAGCTTGAACTGATATATTTATACCATTAATTATGCAAGAAATTGTGCATGCAACATAATCTCTATTAGATAAAAAGAATAAACATGGGTACACATTTCTAGAAAAGGATTGTAATCTCTCTCTCTCTCTCTCT
>JZKD02S2078369.1:97646-140007 GCA_000966675.3 Picea glauca | reverse complement strand
ATATATATAAGGTCACCAGTCATATTCTTCCCTCTTTACTGCTAAAAACAATTTTCTAGGTGCATGACTAGATTCCTTTCTCCGAGGGATTTCCAACAACTATTTGTTTTCCCAATTTCGAGCTCAACAAAAAAAGTTATGCCCTTCTAAAGTTTCTAGGCATTTTCTCTTCAATAGAGGTCTCTCTAGTTGATGTGGCATCCACACATACCCCTTCTGCGTGTGTTGAATGACATGGCAGATTTCGTGGCAGTTGACATAGTGCTAGTGTGGCCCTAATCCCACCGAGTGATCAAGATGTCAATGAGGAGATGACTTGGAAACTTCATGGGGTTTGATATAGGCCCGCCATGCATCGGGCCACCAACCCATTGGTGTATCGAGATACCGAGATATCAACTGAGGAATGAGACTTGGAACTTCCAGGGGTCTAGGGGTCTGATATGGGCCCACAACCCACTGACCTACCAAATGCACTAGGGCACTGAACCACCAAGTGCACCCCACACAAAGTTCCCTCTTGAGATTTACTAATGGCCAATATCTCTCAGCCCCCTAGATCCAACGATGAATGCTTGAGGTGTTGAGGAGGGGGTCCAGCTGACACCTAGACACATGACACCTTATGTGTGGTTGTTGATGTCTTCATGTCTGGTGTAGTATCCACATGGACCCTTCCATGTGTGTTGGATGTTGAATATGACGTGGCCACTGGCATGGTTGTGACAAGGCATATGATGTGGCAATCGACCCACCAGGATATCGAGTATCAGGATATCCATCAACAAGAATGACTTGAGAACTTATGGGGGTTTGATATAGGCTCATCAACCCACTAGGGAACTAGCCCAGTGGCCCACTGTGCTATCGAATCCCCACATTCAAAACCACTTAAGAAATTTCTTATATCTGATATCTAGGGCATCGACTCATCGACCCATCAAGACATTGGCTATTGGATACCTACACTCAACACCACTTAATACCTTTCTGATATCCCATGTCTAGGGTTTTGTCCCACCGGGCCACCGACTCCCTACATTCGACACCACTTAAGACCTTTCTGATATTCGATATTCAAGGTATCATCCCACCAGGGAATTGACCAAAATTTTACATTGCACATGGCTCTGTCAGGTTTTGTGACTCTTCTGTGCTTCACTCACAAGTAACAAAGAATTGATTCCTTTTTATAAACCGTTTTATTTAGCATTTCCCCATGCATGTGGGATAAATTATTTACACATACAATCGATCAATGATGAATAACCCAAGTGGAAGCTCGATCAATGGTCGTCATGAGTTGGTTCTCTTGCGGGCATAAATTTCAAATCGAATACTTATATTGTTAAGGTGGGAGATCGTTGGAATGTTAGGGCCGTGAGTAATCACCCGAGCACTATTTCTAGAGTGATATTGACACTGTTAAACCACAATATTCTCACCCTCGACATTGTCCAATAGTCAAACAATTGATTTCACTTCAAGAACTTATGTCTTGTCATGTAGCAAGCCCTTTCAAAGGCCTGATGTCATAAACCGACAGCTTTGATACCAATATATGACATGCCCAACCACCAACATAGGTCAATCACGTTACTGCCAGAACACCCTTCAAGACTATCTGATACCAATCTGTGATGTACCTGTCACCAACAAACCCAAGAACACAACTCTTGAGCCAAATCAAACTTATGATGCCAACAACTAAATAAAGAAGCATGAAATAACACATGCAATCATCAAAATTTATATTAAACTATAAAACAAGAATATGCCATGAAAAATAATAACCAACAAGCAGTCACATTATTAATGCATATCTCAGAGATAATAATTGATACAGAGCATAAATAATTATGTATAACCAGAGAAACATCATGACAGAGAGCACTTATCTTTAACAAAATTAGTCACCAACTAAATGTAGACCAAGGATGATCCACACAACCTTAGACACTTATGTTCCAAGTCTCTACAATAGGTCACCCTTCTTGAGCCAAATCAAACTTATGATGCTAAAAACTAAATAAAGAAGCATGAAATAACACATGCAATCATCAAAATTTATATTAAACTATAAAAGAAGAATATGTCATTCACAATAGTAACCAACAATTAGTCACATTATTAATGCATATCTTAGATATAATAATCAATACATAGAAAAAATAATTATGTATAACTAGAGAAGCATCATGAAAGAGAGAACTTATCTTTAACAAAATTAGTCACCAATTAACTGTATACCAAGGACGATCCACCCAACCTTAGACGCTTATGTTCCAAGTCTCAAAATTAGGTCACCATGAGCCAGGGCTATGAATCCACAAGGACAGGTTCCATAACGACACTCATCTTCCCAAACCAGTTAGCACTCAAGCTCTCAAATGTTTCTCAACACACAACAATCCAAAATTCACCAAATCTCTTGTCCCATCCTACACCACCCAAGAGAATGAACCCCCTTCACTGCCACACAATCCCTCATGTTTTCCACCTCCTTCCAAGGCTTTAGTGCATCTGGTCAAGAATATCAATGTTGTAAATCTCAAGATTCACAGTTGTGAAAAGGTTTATCAAAATTACAATGCTTCCATGCACTTAGGCATCAATTCATTGCTGGAATAATCAACATTAGTTACAACCAATGAACAATGTCTCTTCTCTTCCCTTAACTCATTTCCCATGCCCATACCGAGAGCAAGAATGAAAGAGAAAAACAAAAATGAATGAGTGATTAACCCCAAGAGAATGAAGAATAGGGATTTTGTATCAAAGCATCCCAAGGCCAGTGTGGTATCCCCAAGAGACTCATGCACCCCTTCATATTCCCCCCAACACAACATGGGTGATAATACATTGAATCAATGCATAAAGGTTTAGTCCCTCGGTTCTCTCCTCTCTCATGGAATCATATCCCCCTATAACTCTTTTCCTTGTTCGTCTCACAACCAACGATGCATTTTATTATTAATAACGATCAAAGCATTATATTTCCCTAGGAATTTTGTTCCATTTTAGTTTTATAGGCACTCTGACCTTTCATCAAATAAACAAATTACATTATTAAACTCGGTACTCAAAACCAAGGTATTACATTAGTCATTCCCTTTGGCTTGTGTAATGCCCCCTCCACTTTTGAAAGTCTCATGAATCATGTCTTTCATGCTTTCCTCTGTCATTTTGTCTTAGTTTTCTTTGATGATATTCTTATCTATAGACAAATTTGGCAAGCCCATCTCGCCCATGTGGATAAAGTTTGCCATCTACTGTCTAACCACAACTTTTTTCTCAAACAATATAAATGTGATTTTGGAGTGTTTGAAGTTGAGTACCTAGGTCATATTGTCACCAAGGATGGTTTCCTGGGTTTAATGGGCTATTGTCACAAGTTTGTTTAGAATTATGGAAAAATTGCATCTCCTTTCACTGGTCTCCTTCAAAAGAATGATTTTAGTTGGAATTTGGTAGATGATCAAACCTTCTAAGCCTTGAAAGAGGATATGTGCATGACTCATGTCCTGGAACTCCCATAATTCACCAAGACTTTTTTCTTGAGATGTGATTCCTTAGGGAAAGGATTTGGGGTAATTCTCATGCAAGACGACTGACCTTTGGCTTTCACTAGAAAACACTTGTCGAAGAAACATTTGGGCCAACCAACATATGAAAATAAAATGTTGGCTATTCTACATGCAGTGGATCTCTGGTGTCCTTATCTATTGGGGTAACACTTCCAAATTAAAACTAATCATCATAGCCTCAAGTATTTTCTAGAAAAAATAATTTCATCCACGAAGCAAGAAAAATGGGTGACCAAGCTATTTGGCTATGGTTGTTTATGATCTTTCAAGGAAATATGAATAGGAAGGGTCCCTATTTACCCTATCATTCATTATAACATACTAGCTTCATGTCGTTTTCCAAGAATGGTTGTAAGACCCCAAAATTTCTAGCCCGATCCAAAAATTACAATAGAATTTGCAAGATTCTCCAGGGTACTCTTGGCACAATGAAGAGATTCACTATAAAGGTCGCTTATGTTTAAGAAAATAGTTTAACCTTAAATCCACAGTGTTCTTTGAGTTTCATGCTTCACCCACAACTGAGAATTCAGGGTTTACCAAAACCTATGAACTGGTCAAACGTTTTTTGGGGGGGAAGGTATGGAACATGACATCCACACCTTTGTGGTTGAATGTGATACCTTTCAACACCATAAGGGAGAAATCATCAAAGCTCCACGAACACTCCAACCACTCCCAATTCCACCTACTATTTGGACAAATATTTCTATGGATTTCATAGTTGTCTTACCTAAATTGGGCAATAAGCCAGTCATCATGGTGGCAGTAGATTGTCTTTCCAAATATGCTCATTTATGTGCTCTTCCACACCCACTCACCGCATCCACAATGGCTTAATTTTTTATGGATAATATATTCAAACTCCATGGCATGCCTTATTCTATTGTCTTCGATCGAGATCCAACTTTCACTAGTAATTTTTGGCAATAATGTTTTAGGCTCAAGGGAACCCAATTGCACCTCAACACTTCCTATCATCCCCAAAATGATGGAAAACTCAAGCTATCAACAAGTTTTTGTGAACATATTTGCAGTGTTTTGCATCCAAAATACAAAATCAATGGGCTCAGTGGTTACCCCTAGTTGAATGATGCTACAACACATCTTACCATACTGCCACTCGCATGGCTCCCTTTGAAGTAGTCTACAAGAAAAATCCAATGCCAGTTCTATCATACATGCCAGGTGTCTCCAAGGTTCAGTAGGTTGATAACAATCTTAAATGTTGTGTGGCCATTCTCCATACCCTCAAAGAAAATTTGGTCCTTACTCATAATCGCATGAAGCAACAAGAAGATAAGGGTCTTTTCGAGCATCAATTTACTCAAGGGGACTAGGCATTTCTTCGTTTGCAACCTTATAAGAAGACTTCACTCAAAGTTGAACACAATCAGAAACTCGCCCCCAAATTTAATGGTCCTTATAAAATTCTCAAGCGAGTGGGGCCTGTGGCCTACCAGTTAGTTCTGCCCAATCACTCTAAGCTCCATCATGTTTTTCATGTCTCATGCTTAAGGAAAGTGATTGGAACTAAGTGCCAGACTCAAACCAGTATCCCTAAATTAGATGAAGAAGGTTCCATTTGGTTGCGGCCACAAGAAGTCTTGGACCATCCTGAGTGTCGTCTCTATCAGAGCACCATCAAGGAATTTTTAGCTCAATGGAAGGATACACCACCAAAATATGCCACCTGGGAGGGAATGCTAGGGACCTAACCTCTATAAACCCTCACATAGGTAGAATAATATATTTTCCATGTAATAAAGACCGACATTAGTAAATAAGTCCTATATAATAGTGTGAACAAGTCCAATGTAAGAGTGGAATGATGTTATGAAGTCTTAAATTAATTTTATTATAAGAAATATAACTTTGAAGTATGACATGATTGTTAATAGAAAAAATACAATTGGTTGTAAGTAGATTTTCAATACAAGATATAAATTTAATAATATTATTGACAAATATAAGGCCTAATTAGTAGTTAAATACCATGTGCAAAAAGAAGGAATCATCAACTTTGAGGAATTTTTTACTAAGAAATGATGAAACTATAAGAGTTGGATATTAGCTATTGGATCATACAAGAAGAATTAATAGAAGATTCCACTTATAGAATGATATTCCTATAGATTGTTCTTTAGAAGATAGAGTTAGTATAAATAGGAGTAGAAGGCAAGAGAAAGTCTTGTCTTGAGAATTATTGTAATAGAGATCTGCTTTGCTGGAGGTTGCCCCCTTGAAGAGGAAAGTGAACTTGGATTTCTATCAATAAAGATATCATTGTTGGTGTTGTTGTTCTCTCTATTTTTTTGTTCCGCTGGTATTTATCATAATATATATTTTTTTCTTTATAAAATACATCTGGTACCTTACACCCAAGGTCATCTTCATTGACATTGTGACTTTCAATTTTCCAACAATGGACAACCTCTTTCAGTTTTTCCATTGGCTTGTGATAGGCACAGAGCACCTTCGACATGGCATCCTTTGGATGACGATGAAAGATGAAATATTTTATTTGCAGGAGGGCCTCTTTCTACACCGGGGCCTCTTCCATGAAACTAAATGTCACACAGAACTACATACTCACACTTCCCTAGTCTCTTGTTTTCCTTTGTGTTTCCTCCTGAATGTACCAACTTATAAGAACCATGTCCATTGTATGGAAAAACAGATGGACCCATTGAGTGCGTGGGATTCGCTTGGACATCCAACATATTTCACAATAGAAAATATGTTGTTGGGGGTCTTCAATACCCTTATATCCATTTTCCAATTCAAAGTTAGATATGGGATGGAATTTGACATTTATAAACTCGACCACCTACACCTAGTCCTGTATGTTCCTGCATTGTGTCGCCCACTAGTGCGTAGGTGTTCCACGAAGCACCGTGTCCATAGATTATATCTCCCGATATTCTGGGACTGCTTTCTCCATATGTGCTAAAAATGAGTCAACTGGACCAATACCATGAAGACTCGATGCATCACATAGCTCAGTTCCAATCCAATGTACAAATTTTTTTATTCATGCAAACCTCCTAGTAGATACTTGTTGGATTAATTTGCCTATGCATGGGTTGTAAAACCCAATGTTCAGTTTAAATATGACTGAAAAAACCAGTACCAGACACTAGCCCTTTTAGCATCACCTGCTTGTGCAGATGAAGTCTCACCCAAGGTATATATTAGGATTGAAAGAACCAATATTCTGTAGTAGTAATGGAAAGGGAGGCAGATACTCAATTCTTTGTTCCTTCTTCTTTCTATGTGTGTAATTCAGCTCTAGTTAGTATTAATTTTTTTTAGGTTCCTCTTCTCAGCATATTTCTGATTACTACAAATATTCTTTATAGTTGTAGTCATGAATATCACATCATAATTAATCCATAAACTAAGTCTAGTCTACAAAACATAGAAACATAATTCATAAGCACAAATAGATAATTAGATACCACAAGACTCAATATCCTCTCTAAAATATCTCTTTATTCATCTGTCTCTTTTGCTAATCAACTATTACATTCACGATTCTGGCATAATCTCTTTTCCATCCCCCGAGTCTCCCATCCCGTTACATATTTATACTTCAAAACCTAGGGCTTAAAACCTTAGTCTATTTATCCCAAAACTATTACAATGCATGTCCATCTCAGTTAACTGGTTGTTTCGACTGCTTTCTTTTGCTTTTCTCTGTTCATGCATATTTTTGGTTGTTCATCTATTTCTGGAATGTCGTGTTGTCATCCTTCTCTCGTTCTTTCTTTTCTCACTCTCTTGCTTTATTCTTCTGTCTGTCTGTTGTCTTCCTCCTACATGCTTTCTTCCATCAACACAATTTCTTCCTTCTATGCACTTTCCTATGAAATGTGTCTTAGTTGTGCGCTACTTTCCTTCCTCTATGCACTTCCCTTATACTTAGGTTTTTATCCCAAAATTGTATCCAAAAATGCCTGTCCAATAGGCCCCCAACACTCACCTTTGGCTCGTCTTGAGCTACTCAGGCATGTTGTCCGTTCTTCCTAGCCAAAACAAAATGTTGAGAGGCAGCCTTAGCAAGCTCTATCTCTTTGAAAAATGTAGCCTCTGTTGCTGCTATCTCCTCTATGGCCTGTGGGTTCAAGTTTGTGAGTTTGTTCTTTGCTTCCAGTGATGCTTGTGTGACCTTACCTTGAATAGTGGCCAATTCTCCAGTGATCCTTACCACTTCTTCTTGCCTTGGTCTTAGTCTCTGTTGTAGGATCTTTTGTTGGTCCCTATGTCTCTCCACTTCTACACATGCTTGTCCCTGAGCCAAAATGGCTGCCATACACTCTACTGGTGGCAGTGTACTCACCTTTTCTACTACCTCATGCGCTTGTTCATGCACTTCACTTAGCTTGGCATGTATGGCCTTGATTTATGGGTCTCCCATGAACTTTGTCCACACTTGTGCACTCTCCTCACAAATTTTTGCGCATTCATATTCTACTTTCTTGATATGGGCAATTGTTGTTGTTTCCATCCTCACCCTACCATCGCACACCTCTAGTGGAATTCCAGGCATGCTCCTCAATTGTAAATACTGGATATGCTCCCTGAATCCCTTAATGACTTTGCCAATATTCAACAATTGTTCCTCCATAATGGATTCTATTACCAGGGGAACTTTTGGTACTTCCTTGTATAATTTCTAGACAACTACTTGTGTCTTCTGCACCATGGCTTCAACTTCATCCTTTTCTTGTAGTGCTTCCAAGGCCCTTACCTCAGACCCATCATTACTCTTTAGAAATTCCTTTATTCAGCCTTCAATATCGTTCTTTTGGTGAAGTTCCATATCATACTGTGCTTGCACTTGGGATCTTTAATCCTGTATTCTTTCCAAGTCTTGGTGCATTGCATCTCCTATGTTTTTTATTTATTGTACCAATTCTTCTTGCAAGTCCTGTAATCTTTTTATGGGTAGTTTTGATATGGCTATATTAAGATGGCCCAATGCCTTTATTTTCTCTTGCAATTCACCCACTGGAAACTCTAGCGCATCTACCTCAATATGTAAGGTTCGATGATCCCTTGGTAATTGTGTCATGGTCATCTGTGTGATTTTTTCTTATGTTCTTGGTCCCGTGGACATGATGCAGGATGTTTCTAGTATTTGTTGAAGTATCTCCAACTGGTCCTGTACATTCTTCTATTTTTCCTCTTGCTTCTTTGTTTCTTCTTCCCGAATTTCCTCAATGGTATTTGTATCTGGTACCTAATATTATCCATATTATCATTGGTTAAAATATAAAATGGGTTTTTCTTTGGTTCCTTAACTTTCTTTTGTGCCCCTCCTGCCTGTTCTGGCCCCTTATCCTTCCTTTTGAGCCCTGCCTTAGGGATTGTAGATTTACCAAGAAGATTACCTACACCATTCGTTCTATCTTATTCTTCCTCACTTTTGTCTTGGTCTTCGTCCTCTTCTAATGGGCCTATATTTTCTGCTGGGCTCTTCCACTCTTCCTCCCAGTTAGTGATTATTAAATTCACGTCTTATGTTTTCAACCGGTAACTCATTGGAAACCATTGTCGTGCAGGATCATTTTTGGCTTGGACATATAGATGGTGCATGATGACTCTGAATAGTGTGATATCCTTCTATGCAGCAAATGTTTCCTCTGAAATGCGTGGGGTGGTCTCCACTATAGTAGTCACGAGATGCAAATAGCTATAAAATGTGGCATTGTTGTCGTTCTGTCGCCTCTTGATTGTTGTGTGCCACAAGTTGGCATACCTAGCATCCAAAGGGATGTGACTTGAAGTGTGCATGCACTGGTAATATGCAGACTCTTGCCACCCGATTAACGCAATGAGGATGAGAAACCATGCATAGTGAAATTCAATTCCCTTTTCATGGGCCTCCCTGTAATCTTCTATAAACTGGTTGACTAAAAATGTATCCCAGTTCATCTTAACTCCTTCCTTGCTTTTCTCTGCTGCTGAAATTACTGCAACAGGTACTTCGTCTTTGCGACATTTGTGCAATAATTTGTAATCCAAAACATGTGTCGTGAACCTGACATCCTTGTCACTGATGCTCTTGACATCCAGTCCCTTCTTTCCTCTGAATGTGTCAAATTGTTATTTCATGGACTAGGATAGGATTCTCTCTCTCATTTTATTGAAAAATAGTGTTGGGTCTTCACCCGCTTTACAAAACCCTGTGATACACACAATCAATGTAATATCAATCAATACTAGGGGATCGAGCCAGAGTGTTCCCCCATTAACGCAACTAAGTAACACCTTTACACATGCATTAATTTTTGTATTGCATCCGAAGTGTGGAATTTCAAACAAGTTTAATATCCCTTCTTTGTTCAATTCTGACGCCCATTCCCGGGGCTCTACCTGAATTTATCCTGCTCCTGGGACGGTCTTCATGCATAAATACTAATCCCTGACCAACTTAGGAATTTCTATGTATTTGTGATATCGTGGTCCATAAACTTTAGGTTGGAAATATTCCCGATCATGTCTTCGTCACTACTAGCGTCGATCATAACTGGTGCTATCAACACTGGGTACTTGGAATTCACTGGTACATTGATTGGTGGTGTCTCATCCTTCCTTGGGGGTAAATAGTCAATGTGAAAAACTATCAGTGGCGCCAAAGTCGAAGTTTCGACTACCTCCTCAACCTCCACTTCTACTACTAGTCATTTTGGTTATTTCTTCGCTGCACCAAACGACCCTCCCACTCTCGGTGGTGCCATTCTACCCGTGTGATGGATTCTTGGACTAGATTTGTGTGTCTATGTGGGTTGTGTTAGTTTTCCTCTGGTAGTTCATCTCTGTTCGCTCCCGCTTGCATTCAACAATGACTTAGAGTTTATAGACTTCTTGTTGTTTTTGTGATTTCGTGACAAGTATACATGTCTCCTCATGCCTTAACCACCTTGTCCAATCCATATTCGTGGTTGTTAACTTGGAAACTAAATGCTCCTTTATTACCAAATCTGTTTTATGATTTTCATCTCGTACCATCGATATGTTTGTGATTTCTGGCGGATTTTCCTATTTAAGATTGATACATTGCTTTTATGACCTATCATGCCCGTGACTTAGCTGTCATTTCCATGTCTTACGAGTTTTAACGGTCTTGTCATTGCCAAAATATGGATTGGGTGTTTCTCGTCTGTGTCATGGTGCAATGTTATTTTTGCATGTGATGATCATTCCTTCTGTGTATGTTCTGATACCTTGGTATTCAAATACTCTTTTTATTTTTCCTATATATAATTTTTATTTGATTTTCTTCCTTTTTTCTACTTTTTATTTGGTTTTTCTTGATTTTCTTGTTACTATGGTACAACTACTGTAATACAGGGGTTCTAGCATAGCCCATATTACTACGCAGAAATTCAACCGTCTCTATAGAGTTTCAACCGACTTCCATTCACCATTCCTTCCATGACTTTTCCATTCAAGGTTTCCAACCATGCAACACCCGTCTCGGTTATTTGTTGGATCACGTAAGGTCCTAACCAGTGCATGTGAAACTTCCTTGGATGCTACATATACTTTCAATCATAGAGTAGTACCAAATCACTGACTTAATTTTTTTTTGATTTAATGTGGCGATCATGCCATGCCTTCTCTCTAGCGTTTTGGACCTGCTGATGAAATCCTATAATAAACCGGTCCTCCTCAAGTTGTACTAACTATGCCAACCTATCCTCTATCACACCAGTATCTGAGAGCTCAATGATTGCTACAATGCACAATCTAGGTAGAATGAACTCCATTGACATCACTTCTTCCTATCCATATACCAATAAAAAAGGTGTATTTCTTGTAAACTTCTTAATTGTATTTCTCTAAGCCCAAAGTACTGCAGGGACTCGTAAGTCCCAATCATCTCTCCCTACATTGAAGATCTTTGTCAAAGCATTCTCCAATATCTTATTAAAATATTCCATTTCTCGAGGGTGATATGGTGTACTCTTTTGATCATGAATCTAAACTCCTCAGTTAGTGCGAAAATTGTTTTGTTTAGAAAGTGCATACCTTGATCACTAAGTAATATTCATGGACATCCAAACCTCGTGACTACATTATCGAACATAAATCATGCATCATTCTCCATAGTACAATCAGTAACTGGTGTTGCTTCTGCCCACCTTGTCAAGTACTCTGTCACGGTGATAATGTACCTTGCCCCTGATATTCTTTCTTGTGGATTGATTGGTCCTATAAAGTCAATGGCCCACTTATCAAATGCTTGCAATGTTACCAAGGTATTTAATGACATTTCATATCTCCTAGATTGTTTCCCCACTCTTTGATATACATTGCAAGACTGACAATACTCCTTCGCATCTTTGTGAAGCGTAGGCCACCAAATCCATGTGCATAAAATATTATGAGTCATTTCCCTTCCTGCGTAATATCCTCTAGAAAACCCATCATGCGCTTCTTCAAGTACAATCGGCCTTTCATGTTCGAGTACACACTATCTCAATATTCCATCTGCACCTAACTCATAATCTGTTGCTTTCACTACCATTTTCTTCTTCTGCGAAAATGTCATCTCGGAGGGAGCCATGCCAGTACTTAGAAACTCCACAATGTCCAAGAAGTAATCATCAAGAATCCTTACTACAAATAACTATGCATCTGGGAGGATATCATCCAAATTACCTACATATTCTCCTGTCAATATGGGCGATAGATGATCTGGTCTTGCATTCAACTTCCCTGGTTTTACGATGACCTCAAAGTCATATTCCTAAAATAATGATAGGCATATTCATATTCTTCCTCCTAATACGAGCTTGTTGACTTAGTGATTTAATGCAGAATGATATGTATACATATTGAAGTGGGACCCTAGTAAGTAGTGCCCGAAGTTTTGTAGTGCATAGACCATTGCCAATCCTTCTCTTTATGTAGTTATATAATTCGTTTACGATATAGACAACTTCTTACTTGCAAAAGTGATTGGATGATCTATGTCTCGTTCTCCATGTTGTGACAGCAATACGATCGACGCTATGGATGATGGATCTACATGTATATGGAACTCCTTGTTCCACTTCAGAAAGATTAGTAATGGTGTAGTTACCAGTTTTTGTTTCAAAGTGTCCAACCCCTTCTGGAAATCCTCATTCCATTGGAAATTGGCTTCCTTCTTCGATAAATTTTCCATGGGTGTTGTAATCTGCACATATCCTTTGATAAATTTCCCGTAATAACCAATATGACCCAATGTTGCTCTCAGTTGTCTGATTGATGTCGGAGGTTCCAAGCGTAGAATTACTGCAATCTTGGTTGGATTGAATAATATTCCTTGTTTTCATATGACATGTCCTAGTATAATTCCAAATGACATGCAAAAGATACACTTCTTTAAGTTCAGGGAAATCTAACATTGTCTGCACCGATATAACATGAGTTGAAGAGCTTCTATATGATCCTGTAGTAAACTGAACATCATCCAATCATCCAATTAAACTTCCAAGAATTTATGGATGAACTTGAATGCTGCCACTACTACCCTAGAAAAAACCGTAGGGGAATTCTTCAATCTGAATGGCATAATTGTATACTGATAACTGCCCCACTCCATCGCAAACATAGTCTTGTGTCTATCCTCTTGCATGATTCTTATGTGATGGTACCCGGAGAATCCATCTGTAAAAGAATACGTTTCCTGACCTCTTATGTTTTCCAATACTTAATCCATGAATGGTGTTGGGAATGGATCATGTAAGCATGCGTCATTTAGTTTCCTTAGATCCACACAGATCCTAATTCCTCATGTCTTCTTGTCCTGCACCACCATTGGGATAATCCACTCGGATTATTCTACTAGTTCAATGATACTTGCATCCAACATTCTGTCTATTTTAGCTTGGACCTTCTCTTTATACCTCGGATTTAACCTATAAGGTCTATGCCATATTGGCTTTGCTCCAAGTTTCAATGGAATCTTCATCTTGCCTAAGTCTCCCTCTATCCCCTTCATCTATGAAAATATTATTGGGAATAAGTCTTGATATTCTTGTAATAAGTCTGCAACCTTCTCAATTATCTCATCGTACCAATAATCTCCTATCTGTGCAAACTTAGGATTCTCTATCATCCCAATATTTACCTTCTTCATATTTATAGGTTGTGTGTATGAGAAAAATGCAAGATCTGGCCCTTGTACTTCTCATGCTCCTTCTGTCTCGGGTATTTGTACATTCTGGGATCCTCTTACTCATGCTCTTCCTTCATTACATTATAGCCTTCCAATATCTTATGGACATACATCTTGGCTTTATGCCCACTTCATAATGGTACTACTTCCATTGTCTCTACCTCCGAGAAGATCTTCATTCTAATCACATGTAGTGTTGCATATATAGATGGAGATTCATGTTCAAATGTATATGTGATTTCGAATCTCTCAGGTCAATTCTTTCCATCTTGTTGTCTCCCTGTGCATCTCCAATTATAAATACCAATTCTTTGGGATTGTGTCCAAGCTGTGTATAAATTTGTGCGTCCACTCTATTTCTAGTACTAAGCGCCATTGCACCCTACATTTTTCCACGTGACCCACCAGGTCACTCTCTCCTGTGTAATTCTGTGCAATCTCTTCTCCCTTGGAGCCAAATCATATTTTCATTAGTTTATTGTGTTGTGACCAGTATTTTATCCCATCTTTGTGTGTATCCCACCATCTAGCTAGAGTCACCTTTAAAGAGAAATCCAGTGCCAAGAGCCTTTGTTGTTCGGGCACCTGTAACTCAAATGATTTTACAAACATGCCTATCTCAGTTATTCCATCATACCTGGGTGGGTCGCATAGCTCCATTCCAATCCAACACAAGGATCGATTTATGCGCGCACATCATCTAGTTGACACTTCATGCATCCTTTGCTACCAATTCTCGAGACCGACTTATGAATATGATGTGCATGAAATGATACTTCTCCAACTCAATGTTCCATTTGTTGTCTGGTTGACATAATCCTCCATACGTGCAGTCAAATTGTATAAGTTGTCAATGTCATTCCCTTTGGTTGGCTCTTCCCTCTGGTTGGCTCTATGTATCTCTTTCCTTCTGATGGGTCCAAGGGTGCAGTAACTTTTAGATCCCCAACCTTGAATATCATCTCCCTCCTTTTCAAGTTAATGATTACATGGTTATCAAAAGCCCATTCCAGTCCCATCAGTGTTGGATATGGTTGAGTGTCATATACGATCTCAATAACTTCAAATTCTGTCGTGTTGTGCACCCCATTTATGTTCATAGGTACTCATGTTAATCACTCAATTGGGACTATATTATGCTTATTCGCGAGCCTTAACTGAACAGGGGACCATACTAGCTCTGGTTCACCCATCATCTCCCATGTCAACTTAGGTAGCACATTCACATTAGAACCTAAGTCCAAAATAACATTATCCACATCATACTCTCCAATCTACGCATTGAGCCTGAATTCTCAGTTGGTTCTCTTTTTGTGTAGTACCTGGTTTACCATTCTTTGTGCAATAGGGGTGTCTCTTCCTTTTGTGCAGTGATCAATCATGTTATATAATGTACTTAGCACAGTTATATATTTCATTAGTTCTACAAAACTCCTTAGGAATTTAGTTAGTGTACTTACCTTTATCATTGGCTTCTCTGGCACAAGTTGATCTTCTATATGAGGCAACGATGATGTTGATTATCCCCCATGCTTTCCAATTATTTATTTTCTTTCTCTTTGGTATGTCTCTTTCTCTTTTTGTGGATCAAATGTTGGTATGCCCTGCTAACTTCCTTACCCACTTCTTAGTTTGTTTTCCTTGATTCGTCATATCAGTCCCTGTTCCAGCTCCTCCACACGTAACAATTTCTAGTTTTGGTCCTTCATTGCATCTTTTGGTTGATATCATCTACACATTCTAATTCAGATTTTGGTTTGGGTTTCCTCTGGCTTGCTACTTCGCAACTAGTTGGGGACAATATTATGTTGAGTGATCCAATGCTCTACAATATGTGCACGTTGTACATGGATTGTAGCAATCACGGTCCAAGTGTCCAGGTTGATTACAATTATAAAAGAAAATCGGTCTACATCCTCCTCTACCAAAAGTCCATCTACCACAGCCTCTACCAAAGTTTCTTCTATTCCCCTGATTAAAACCTCTATGATTGTTATACTGCGCAACCCCCCCCCTTATATGGAGGCATTCCCTTCTTGGATCTGATACATATCTGATGTGCTCTCCCTTAGTAGGTTGAACGCGCGACAATCCTTCTCTTCATTTCCTATTGGCTTGCAAAAATTGCAAAACAAGTTCTTTGGTGTACCTTGATACTTTTGTAGAAATGGAAAATATGTGGGGTGATGGTCCCATTTCTTACATATCTCGCAGTATCCCCCCTGGTAGTGGATTCAGTGCTTTAGCTGCCAAATATTACATGAATGTTGGGCATTCATCCTTGTGATGGCCCTCTATCCCGCATTTGGTGCACCAAACATGTTCTCATTTCTCCCTTCCCTTGGTAAGCTCAGCCAGCTGAATTGTTAATGCAACCAATTGCGTCTGAAATTGTGTCATTCCTCCAATATCTCCCGTCGAATATGCCTCTTGTTTCGTAGAAATTTCTTGAGCCTCGGGTTACGACGAAACCTTCTATTGAATCAGGGGCCTTCAAATGTGTGGTAGAAGTCCTGCAATAAACTATTTTTGATGTTGTTGGTTTGGAATTTGGAAAGTTAATCTCCCCATCACATTCTTAAATTGCTGATCAAAATCCCATACAAACTCTATTTGTACCTGCTTGATCTCTTTTAGTTCAGTGATGTACTACGACTTTGACTTTGGCTTTTTGAACTCCTTTAGTAGTGTTTTCTTTATATCTACCAAAGTCGTAGCATGTATTGTAGGCATAATACTTTGTAAATTCATATACCATACTAACACACGCCCTCTAAATGTTGTCTCTAACTGCGCAATCTTCATAGGCTCATCTTGTATGTTCTTATCGGCCCAAACTATTTTTCACACAAACAAGTGTTGTTCTAGATCTTTTGACCCCACTCGCTTGAATTTAGGAAGCCTAAGAGTATTATCTACTCCCTCCATGTTGGCTTGTGTAGTCCCTCCTCTTGGTGATGTCGGTGGACTTTGATTCTAACTTTGACTCTGTGCACTACTCCCACTATTATGACTGCTACTACTCTATCTTCCTTGACTAACTATGATATATTTTGACAATTCTTCAAATGTTATCTTTAATTTTGGTGACGAATATGGGGTCGTGGATTCAACATAGGACCTTGTTTGAGTAGGACTTACTAGCTCTTCTATTACTGGACTGGACTGAAACTCCTCTTCTTCTCCTTCTATGTATGGTATCTCCACGATTCAGACTAGTGCCCAAGGTTCTCTTTCCTTTGGCTCACTGTGCCTCTCTTCTCTTCCATCCCTAGTCTTTTGTCTCTTGTACCTCCTTCCTCCATGCAACTCTCCAAACTCGTACTCTTTCTCTCGTATACTGTCCTTTTACATCCTCAATCCCTTTATTCCTTTTTCATTGCTTTCTTCATTCTCTTAGACGATCCTCTTATCATCCTCCGACTCCCCTATATGTGCAAAGACCTTTTAGCCATCAGAATTCATTATCATCACGTTTTTTTCATATAACGACATTTTTATTCACGTATTTAACGATTTCAGGAACCTCCTGCATGGACCTTTGAAAAAGTCTCTTTCTACAACATTGTATGATTGAATGCAATCTACTGCAAATTCTGTAACATAACCCCTAGTACAGTATCCAACTAAAAATCAATTTCTTGAGTATTTGGGTTTCTTAATGAATTCAAATGTCTTACCAATTCAGGAGTCCATTTCCTTGGCACTGCAACACTAAACCTTCATTTTTTTTCTACTAACCTTTCTAGCCACTCGGTCATAATTTTTGGAAATTTTCCAAAGAAAATTTCATGCAGATCAGGGAACACACACCTTTGCATCCATTGCTTGTCACTCATATGTGGGTTCTTTTTCTCTTGTCGTGCAAATTCTCATTCTTTTTGTTCTAACCAATTTGTGATCTCCTTCTTAGTCAGCCTCCAAAACATTCCCTTAATCATAATTTCTTGGTCCTGACAACATAACCATTTGTTGAATTACCTTTCATGTGCATGGGTTGTAAGACCCAAGGTTCGGTTTAACTATGACCAACAAACCCACCAAACACCGACCCTTTCAATATCACTTGCTTGCACAGATGAAGTCTCACCCGAGGTATCTATTGGGACTGTAAGAAACATGCTTCTGAAGTAGTAAGGGAAAGGGAGGTAGATACTTGAGTCACTTTTTCTTCTTCTATCTATGTGTGTGATTGGGATCTAGTTAATATTTCTCTCTTTTAAATCCCTCTGCTTATCATATTCCAATTATTACAGATATTTTTCATAGTTGCAGTCATGAATATTACGCCACAATTAATCCATAAACTAAGTCTAGTATATCAAGCATGGAAACATAATTCATAAGCACACATAAACAATTAGATAACACAAGACTCAATATCCTCTCTAAACTCTATCTTGATTCATCTTTCTCTTTTGCTAATCAACTATTACATTCATGATTATGGAATAATCTCTTTTCCAGCCCCCTGATCTCCCATCCGTTACATATTTATACTTCAAAACCTAGGGCTTAAAACCCTAGTCTATTTATCCCAAAACTATTACAATGCATGGTCGGCTTAGTTAACTAGATGTTTCGATTGCTTTATTTTTCTTTTCGCTCTTCATGCAGTTTTTTGGATGCTCTGCTATTTATGGAATGTCATGTTGTCATCCTTTTCTCATGCTTTAGTCTCTCACTCTCTTGATTTATTCTTATTTTTGTGCGTTGTCTTCCTCCTGTGTGCTTTCTTCCATCTGCGCACTTTCTTCCTTATACGCACTTTCCTGTGGAATGTGTCTTAGCTTCGTGCTACTTTCCTTCTTTTGTGCATTTCCCTTATACTTAGGTTTTTCTCCCAACATTGTATCCAAAACTGTCTGTCCAAAAATACTTCATACAACTTATTCTGCCATCTCTCCATAGCATCCTTTGAGTCTGTGTCATAATATGACACACTTCTCCAACTCATCTCACCATCTGTTATGAGATTGATGTAATCTTCCCTATGCCATGTAATATGATAAATGTTTTCAATAATAGAGCTTTGTGCATCCTCATTCACAGGCTCATTGTACATGTCTCCTTCATTGGGATCCAACAGTGTAATCACACGTAGGGTATCCATCTCAAAAGACATATGTCATTTCTTCATATTCAACAATGTGTTATTTTCAAATGCATAGTTAATGCCAATTAGTTTTGAGTAGGGATATGAATCATCCATGATCTCAATCACCTCAAAATCTACCTTATTCTTCACTCCTTCAGTGTTCACTTCTACTTGTTCCAGTTGGCCAAAAGGATATATTCTATATCGATTAGCTAGCCTAATTTGAATGGGGGACCACACCAAGTCTGGATTACCCATCAAATCCCATGATTTCTTTGGAAGGATGTTCACAATGGATCCCAGATCCAACATGACATCGTCCATCTCATAGCTTCCAAGTTCAACTGTCATCTTGAACTCTCTTCTTGCGTGCTTCTATTTACTTACCTGGCACACATCCATTTCTAGTAGTGGGTCATATATATCTAAAATTGTGTCTTCCTCCCCCATACATCTTGTTAACATGTGATTCAACTTTCTTGTAGCATCAAGATCACTTAACAAGTTCAAACAAAAAAGCAAAAAGTTACTTAATTAATCTTCTGCTTTCTCCTCATGACAACCATTGCGCTCTGTTTCTTCTTGCATCATGCATCATAGCTCTCTCTCTCACACACACACTTTTCTATTTCCTTTTGTGAGGCTTGTCATACTTATTCTTACCCGTGGGATTCTTCTAGCGACCTTTAGGTCACATGTTGTATTTCTTCACACACACGATCTTCCTCTATGATTTATGTGTTATGCGTTGCAATTCTTCATGAGATCATGCCTCTTCTAAGGATATTTGTGTTGCACATTGTACCTCCTCACACACCCAGGCTTCCTCTAATTACCTTTGTGTCACCTGCTACAGTTCTTCACACTCTCTCTCCTCCTCTAGGGACTTCTAGGCATCATGCATAAACTTCTTATGATGTGTCACGTTAAAATTGGGAGGGGATGGAGCAACTTGTCTGATCTTCCTTTCTGCATTCTAACCAGAGCTTTCTCTACACTCTAATTCCACTCCTATTCGAGATCCTCTTGGGGTTAGTACCTGCACATCTGCTTCTTCATCTTTCTTTTGATTCTCGTGCAACTCTATAGTCACTATGTTGCAGTGTTTCTTCTTCAACAAGTCATGGAAATATTCAGTGTCATGCTCTGTACTGTAGCATTACTCACAGAGAGTGCGTGATTTGGTACAAAATATTGAAACATGGCCCAACTCACCACAATTAAAACAAGTGAGTGGTATTTCTCCACCTCCACCATATCCTCGTCCATATCTGCCTATCAAACCTCCTTGATATCCCCCTTTATCTGCACCTCTGCGATCACCACATTTCCTCTCTTCCTGGACCTGGAAGGCGTCATGAGTGTGGTCTTGCATCAACTGACATGAGTGATAGTTATTCACATCATGCCCCATGGATTTGCAGAACTCGTAGAATGAATAATGTGTAATCCTTTGGTACTTCTGTAGTGTTGGGAATTGGGGAGGGATATTTCCCCACTATCTACAAATATCACATCACTCGGTCTAAGGCCCAGTAGAAAATGGATTCGGTGCACCTGTTGCCAAGTAGTTTCCTAGAGTAGGACATTCATCCCTATGGTGACCTTCTCACTGACACGTAGTACACCATATATGCTTGTGCACCACTTTTTTCTTTGCCATATCTTGCAATTGCATCGTGAGGTTTTCAAACTGGAACTGCACCTACACCAATCATACTGATGTCTCACCACCTCCTAGCGTAGCTTCCAAGCGCATCATAGTCTTCATAGCCTCTACCTGAGTAGTCAACTTTTTTTGGGTGAGCGGGACTTGGATATGGGGTAGCAGTCCTGCAATGAACCGCTCCCTGTGTTGAACATCTTGGAATTGAAATGTCATCCTATCTAACAATATTTTGAATTGTTGGTCATAGTCCCATATGATTTCAATGATGCACTAAGATTTTGACTTAAACTTCTAAATCCCCCTAAGCAAGTCTCTCTTAATTTACGTTAGAGACCTCGTCTATCCCGTTGGTGCAATCGCCTTGTACTTCAGGGTGAGAGATTGTTGGATATGTAGATTTGAATGGTTAAGTATGTATAATCTGAGTGCCCCAGGGGTTTTTCAGCATGTTGAATCCATTTATGCATTCAAAAATACAATTTAAACAATTAAAAATTATGATTTCACCCAAATTTATATCATTAGATTCAGACAAAAAATGCCAAAACGTATAATGTTTAGACAATTCCCTCAGATTTTGCTTTCTCTATTAAAAAAAAGAAACTTTTTTAATCAAAGGATGACATTAGAATAACTTTAAAAAATACCTTTCGTTATGGATAGGACATGAATGGTGAGTATTTCCCACTAAAATTACATTTAAAAGTCAAATGTGTTGAGTGTGATTAATTATGGGGTTTGTAGCGAGTTTCTTACGAAGCATTTTTGTTGTTGTTTAAATTGTATTTATGAATTCATAAATGGATTTAGCATGCTTTGGGGCACTCAGATTATATAGACTTAACTATTCAAAACCGCATATCCAATAATTTGAACATTATATTGTAAAATTTTATCCTCTATTTTAATAAATAAATGTATTTAAATTATAATTTCACATTTACAATATATATTTAATCTTATATATTAAAAAATAAAAATTACATAATTCATAATATTTATATGTTAAATGGTTGTTATTATCATTTAAAAATGCTAATAGTTAAAAGTTATTGGATAATTGTTTTTAACTTTGTATCAAATCAATTTTAATGATGTCTTAATGGAGTGTACAGTTAAAGCACTCTCTTATGTGAAGTCACATGTGCCAAGGTACTCCATTATGTGAAGTTATCCTTTCAAAATGCTGCCCCGTGAGAGGCTTACAAAAAATAATAATGATCAAATTGACTTAGTATTGACACACAAATACAAAGAATTTTTTAATTATTTTATTTTTTGAATTTATTTTTGATATATATTAATAATTTATGAATCCAAAAAATAAAACAAAACAAAATGGTTAAACCTTATATGATTATTTTTTTAATCGGCTAAGTTTTCAAAGATTGAAAAAGTAAGAATATTTCTTTAAGATTGTTTTAATGACTCTATTTCCTTTTTAGTTTACTCTAAAAGTTATTTTTATAGCTACATTTTTCTATCAAAACAAAAATCTATTATCTTGTTCTGCAATTTATTTACATAGTTGGATGAGGGATTACATTTATATTGGGGAAACCAGTGGTTAAATTTGAGGGGTATTTACCCATTTTTTTCCATTTTTAATAGTCAAATACCTACAATTTTTAAATTTACACGTCATTTAATTTTTGAAATCATCAATTTGATGAGTAAATAAAAACAATTCCTATAGAATATATTATTAATAACATTATAAACGTTATATAATAACAATATATAATATATTATTAATAACATTATAAAAGTTATATAATAACAATATATAATATATTATTAATAACATTATATAATTACAATATATGTTATATAATAACAATTTTCTAAATTTGAATGTTGATTTTTATACATAACACAAGTTATAAATTCTATAGCAAAGGCCATGCATAGTACAAGTTACAAATTCTATAGCAGATGGAGGTTGCAACTTGAAAGTTGCATCATAACAAATTCTATAAGTTACAAATATTATAAAATAGGTTGAGGAGCAACACCTGCACGCTCACAACTTACAAGTCACGAGGATTATTTGGAAATTGGATTTTATTTGAAAAGTGAAGGTTGAGAGGGAAGAAAAGATCAATGATTCATAAACACTACCCAAAAACCTGCATGCAACTATCGAGAGAGGTAAGGCTCATTAATATTAAATTGCAATTGCACCAATGGAAACTGTCTTTGTTTGGTTGAAGCTAGAAAACACCTTCTTGCACACTTATTTTCTCATTATATTTGGTTTCTGAGAATCCATATATAAATACCTTCCCACCTATGTTTTTAATGTCTTCTTGAATCTTGATAATAAGAATAAACAAGGGTGTGGTAGGCCTCTCACAAGCTCTATTTTATTTCATTTTAGAAAACATTAGTAGTTTCTATTTCAAAAAACAAACATAAATAATTCAATAATATTTATTATTTCATTATATATATTTTTACAAGTAATCCTTAGCAAATTATATTATCAGAGAAAGAGTTACACAAAATCCTATTGTTGGCCTGCCACTTGGGAAACCAGACCAACAACAGTGCATAAGTTTGTATATTTTTTCATAAGAGAATTGTCTAGAAAAAATGCAAAACCTATTGATATTGCAGTTAAAACAGATATTGTACCTGAGAAGTTGATGTTGAGATTGTTTATATAAGAAATGGCTATAATGGATCCTATTCCCTTGTCGAAAAAACTTGAACATAATTGAAAAAATGAAAATAGACATGCTATATTATGAGTGAGAAGGCCCATCCTCATGGTGCACCTAAGGAGCAGGCACAATGATTGTTTCCAAGTTCATAGTAGCAAGTTGATTTCCCAAGAGGTTGAGCTTGGTGTCCAAAAGAGTCACATGTGCTTGAATTTCATCCAGGGAGAGCTCCTCCTTTTCCTCCTTCCTATCAACCAGCGTTTGACCCATGATCGACTTCATGTGCTAATAGATTTCAATGGCTCGAAAGTATTGGGAGTTCTTGGCTCGAACCCCCCCAGTATTTGAGATCCATGAGATGACTTATGCTCGAATTTCATCCTCCGTCACAAAACCTTGAAGAACTCGAGCGTCAGCCTCCACCAAGTCGATATCAGCTTGGATGTTTGTAGGTGTGTGCTCTTGGTAATCCTCTGCAGCATGCTCAACTGCAGTGAATAGTCCAGAACCAGTCTATTGACCTCGTATGTGTCTATGAATTCCATTGCGTGCCATTGTGGAGGCTAGGAGAGGGGAGTTGACGAGATTAAGGGTGGAAAAAACAAGAGCAATGGTTAGAGAAATGCAGGGCAAGGTGTGGGGGGAGTTTCACAGAGAGCCCATAAGGTGTAGAGAGAATTCCACAGAGAGCCTGGATTGTAGCAGAGGGTGGTGGGGTAAAATAAACAATGCAACCCGAGAGGTAATAATCACCAGGAGAGGTCTAGTCGAGATGGATTTATGGAAACTCCTAGTGGTGATGGTCAGAGCCATAATGTCTTCGCCTAGGAGAGTACATGCGAGCTGCATCCTAGGTATCGACGAAGTGTGGTGAGGGGACTGCTTGAAGGTCGGAAAAAGTAGGGCGTGGGTGAAGGAGTTATGCGGAGGTCGGGGCATGATGTGGGGGCACGTGGTCGTGGTGGTTGGTGGAGGCAAAGTGTGTCATATAAGCCCGGGGGGACCCTGAGGTTGTTCTCTTCTTGACCACCTAATATGGGGGATATTATTTCATTATATTAATAACTATAATTATTTCAAATTTCCCAATCCATAACTTTTATTATTGTTTTTACAACAACCATTTGTAACTACTTTTTTCCTTTTCACGTAGGTTGTATTTATATTGGATCCATTGCATGGATACTACTTAGTGTTTGGTCGATTGTTTTTGTATAGTGATTGGATCTACATAGAATTGAGGCATGGAAAGAAGTTGGAACCTCTTATTTAGTGATTTTCAAAATTGAAACTGTGTGCAAGTTGCTATATCAAGGTAATTTGTTAATATTTTGTGTTTATCTTTTTAATGGTGTTACTTTTTTGTTAAGTTTTTGTGTGAAACGTCATGGGAAGGACAATTTTAAGAAGAAATCCATCATAAAAAATTTACTTGACGGGTAGGAGTGCCCGTCAAATTTATACCCTAGAGAAAACCACAATGCACATGCATTACATATTTCAAAGCTCTTTTCTTAAATTCAGAGCATCCAATGACTGTGAATGTTATATTATTAACTGAAATTTAATTTAAAATATGATAATGATAACCACAACAACAATATCACTTATGCGACCTCTCCCACTTAGTCGTCGGTAGACAAATTGAGGGAATTAACTGTGTTAATGTGGTTTAAAATTTATTTTCGCACAACCATTTAAATTTGTCTATTGGATGACACATTGGATAAAGGAGCTATGTGTGAAAATATATAATGTCAAATTCGTGTCACTTCATTTGAATGGTTGGTTGTGTATAATGTGGGGTTCAACATATTCTTCAATTTGGAAAGCCACTATAGAATGAAAATAAGTGCATTCAAAAATAGATATATATTTATATATTGGAGTTGACAAGGAGATATGAATGAGTCCTCCTAGGTTTAGTGTATAGAAATAAGAGTTGGTAAGGATATATACACGATTCTTTTTAGATTTATTGTATATAAGCAAGACTACATTTCGGTTGTACTTATTGTCTATGCATAAGCTTTGGAACTTTGCATCAAAGAAGTTTTTGGAAATGTGCATTGTCATGTTAAACAACAAATATTGTATATCGTCCACATTTTCTTTGAACAATGGAAAATACATTCTCAATTGCTAAGAGGACAATTGTGTATATTTTTGGAATCTTCAAGCTACAAATACTATTCAAAAGTTGGAAGGTCATGAGAGCAAACGTGTTTTTGGTGCATTGCCAAATTACAAAACTCTAAGGATTTGGATTCAAGAAAATTAACCAAACTTACTAACATGATTTTTTTGACTCCATATCTATAGATATATAGATATATGGTAAGTAACCCAAGGGACTATTGTATATATTTATTGTCTTTGTAGAAAAAACATGTTATAAAAGTTGTATTAGTGCATAGTGTTAACACTGAGAGTCACACATGGACTGATGTAATTGTAAGCCCAATACCCATCATAATATAAATGGATTAAAATTGTTTGAGTAGGTGGATCAATAAGATTGAGAAATAAAGGGAGAGAGTAGCAAAAAGTCTGTAGAGACATTCTAATGGGCATGGAGTCATAACATCCTACAGATCTAAGGCAATCAAACTGTATATCAGAAAAATGGATATATAATGATGAGTAGAAGCATAATGAATATGAAAAAAGGAAAAACATCCATTACACAAAGATCCTTTCTACAACAGATAAATATTTGCTTAAACAATGAACAATGATTTAATGGGCAAACTACAATAGATCCTTTGTTGTTCATGAATCCATCAATCAATGGTAGATATGATCCTCAAAACCTGCAATATGTTCAAGAAATAAGATAACAAAGAAGTGGGAAAAAAAAAGAAGACAATCTGATAACAACTCTCATGAATCTTTAATGGCAAAAAATGCCATTACAAGCAGACTCTCAGGCTTACAAATGAGCAAATGAAACTATTCCTCCAACTCTCTCCTCTCTTGGCTCATGAATCCAACCATTTTATCATAAAAAACCCTTTCATTTATAGTGAATAATCTCTATCTACCCCAAGGAGGTCGAAACGAGGGTGTTACATAGGATCCTCCTCCATTTAGGAGTCTTGTTACAAAATATTCCAACAAAAGCCTAACAAATTCCTATTTTTTGGGGATTTTGTCTATGATGATAAATTCCTTTTGGAACAGGTCATCTTGATTGATATGGAGATGGAACACATGTCCCTCATGTCCAAAAACATCCTAGGAGACCATTCGAACCTTCCTTGACAAATGGAGACCTCCAAACAAGGCGAATATCCAACAACTATGCAAAACAAAGAGTTTGCAGTGCTAATTTGTAGCGCAATGGTGTTTTAATTATATCTCTAGAATTACTAATTGGGCCAGGCTGAAATTTGGACAGAAAGTCAATGACATTATCATGATCCTCCAAAACAAATTGTATAAAAACCCACATCACCATTTTCGATTTATGATCAAATATGTAAAAACAGTTGCTATAGGAAATGAGTTCGTAGCGAAGTTTGCAACTCATGTCTGCTAGTTCACAACATCAAAAGGAAAAAACATCCAAAACCACTTTCTCAACCTTCAAATAGGATGAAAACCATGGAGTACCTGATGGCCCTAAGGCTTATGTGGATGTTTATAAGTCTGAGCGTGAGTACCTGCAACCTATCTAAGCTACAATGCTTCTCCTTAACTAATTCACAACTCCAACTCAAATATAGCTTGTACACTTAGAGGAGGTTGTTAGTTCATGGTATGACATAATCCCCAGAGAAATGGTTAAATTGTAGGCTGTGAAAACCATAAATCCTCCTTTACATGATCAATCTTATTTGTTAAGATTTGGCTCCATAGGGGATGGCATGCTCCCTATGAGTTGTCAAGAACATGCAGTTCCAATGCCTTATCCATTCCATCTATGTCCACAAAACCTGTATGTCTGAGAGCACCTCTGCTCCTTACTGAAAATTGAAAAATACTCACTACAAATCAAATGCTTTCATAGCAAGCTTATTTATATACATCCCTAAACTAATCTATCTAGTTGAGCTTCTTTGCTTAATTGAAGTCATACTTCCAATGTAGCCAAGTGAGTATTGAATTGATGAAAATAAATCCTTCCAAGCAACCATTCGAAAGAATTTTCAAGTGACATGAAGCTTGAAACAAGAGGTTAGTAAGCAATGGATACTTACAACTATGATCTGAAATCATACCAACAACCGGATCATTAGAAACCTTTGAAAAATATAACTCTATGTAAAAATCGACAGGATCATGAAACTTATGAAAATATATTTTTAGTTGGTTAAGAAAACCATCTTGCTCCTCTGTGAAGGTTGATTCATCAATAAAATGATGGTCATCATATAATTTACAACTACTCATATGTTGTTTAATGTTTGTTGCAAGTGCATGTATAGAAATGAGATACATTTCCTCGTTGATTCGTGGAGTTTTCTGCTCATCAATAGGTGATAAAGATAATTCCAATTGCTATTGCAATTCTTCCTTATCTTCTTCATTATTATATATTGGTTGGATACTAATAAGATATGTATGTGATTTAGTAAATATATGCTCTTTATCATTTGAATACTCAAAGGAAACAATTTGATTTTCATGACAACTTAAAACAATTGACACATTTGATACAATGTCAAAAGTATCTACATCCTAGCTATCACTTTTGAACATCATCGTTCTCTTGATCATAATGAAAAGTGCCTTCTACTGCAACATACTCTTTAAGGATATTTGATCCTTTACTTAGGAAATCAAATTCATAACAACATTCTTGATAAAAGAAATCAAATGCAAATTTCTCTTTGCAAAACAAATGAAATGCAACATGAAAATGTCTTAGTGAAGTAATAGAAGCAACCGAGAGTGATCTACACCAATCACGAGCTACTCCATCTAAAGAGTATGTAAACAATTTGATGAGGACATCTTCATGTATAACTTTCAACTTAAGTATGCACTCGTGAAAATCTAGTAAAAACTCAGTTGGCATTTCCCAATTTTTCCCTCTAAACCTAGGAAGGCAACCTTCCCATTCATTTCTATCAGGAACGAGGTTTGGAAAACTAGATATATTTGAGAAATCACAAAATGCATACCTCTGAGCAAGATTCTTGTTCATTTCAAACTAGTGGAGTCGTCCATAGATTCGTTTATGATGAAGTTGGAGTCGTCAGGTAGAAGATTGTTGTCAAGCTGGTGTCCTTCTCTTGTCTACCATCAAGAGCTGGATCTGATCGTTGTCGTTCTCCCAACGAATATTTCTTCACTTCTGTTCTCGACAATGATGCCAATAATGTTAGCACTGAGAGTCACACTTAGACTGCTGTAAGTGTAAGCCCAGTACCCATCAGAATATAAATGGATTAAAATGGTTTGAGTAAGTGGATCAACAAGATTGAGAAAGAAAGGGAGGTTAGCAAAAAGTCCACAGAGGCATTCCATTGGGCATGGAATCATAACATCCTACAGATCAAAGGCAATCAAATTGTATATCAGAAAAAGAGATATATAATGATGAGTAGAAGCATAGTGAATATGAAAAAAGGAAGAACATCCATTATATAGAGGTCATTTTTGCAACAGATAAAGATTTTCTTAAACAATGAATAATGATTTAATGGGAAAGTTACATCATAACCTCTGTTGTTCATGAATCCATCAATCGATAGTAGCTATGATCCTCAAAACCTGCAATATGTTCAAGCAAGAAGATAACAAATAAGTGGTAAAACAAAGAAGACAATATGATAACAACTCTCATGAATTTTTAATGGCAGAAAATGTCATTACAAGCAGGTCCTAAGGCTTAAAAATGAGCAACTACAACTGCTCCTCCAACTCTCTCCTCTCTTGGCTCATGAATCCAACCCTTTTCTCATAAAAAACCCTTTCATTCATAGTGAATAATCTCTATCTACCCTAAGGAGGTGAAAATCAAGGAGTGACATAGGATCCTCCTCCATTTAGGAGTCTTGTTACAAAAGATTCCAACAAAAGCCTAACCAATTCCTGTTTTTTGGGGATTTTGTCTATGATGATAAATGCCTTTTGAAACAGGTCATCCTGATTGATATGGATATGGAACACATGTCCCTCATGTCCAACAAAACCTAGGAGACCATTCGAACCTTCCTTGACAGGTGGAAACCTCCAAATAAGGCGAATATCCAACAACTATGCAAAACAAAGAGTTTGCAGTGCCAATTTGTAGTGCACCGGTGTTTTAATTATATCTCTCGAATTACAAACTGGGTTAGGCTGAAATTTGGACAACAAGTCAATGACATTATCACGATCCTCCATAAAAAATTTCAAAACAACCCACATCACCATTTTGGATTTATGATAAAATATGTAAAAGCAGCTGCTATCGGAAATGAGTTCGCAGTAAAGTTTGCAGTGTCTGTCTGCCAGTTCGCAGTGCCAAAAGGAAAAAACATCCAAAACCACTTTCTCGACCTTCAAACAGGATGAAAACCCTCATGGAGTACCTGATGGCCCTAAAGCTACTATGGATTTTGATAAGTCTAAATGTGAGTGCTTGCAACCTATCCAAGCTACAACGCTCCTCATTAACTAGTTCGGAGCGCGAACTCAAATATAGCTTGCACACTTCAAGGAGGTTGTTAGTTGATGGTATGACATAATCCCTAGAGAAATGGTTAAATTGTAGGGTTTTAAAACCATAAATCCTCATTTACATGATCAATCTTATGTGTTAACACATAAACATGCAATATATTTGCTTTTGAAAATTTTGTCTAGTACTCCCAAGGATTTGTTTTCACTCTTATTGATAATGAAAAGAGCTAGTGTTTTATTGTCAAATTATAACATTAACTTAGGAAGAAGGTCACAAATTATTATACAAGTTTTGTTTTTCTAATTCCCCATCTCACATGTTCTTATTGTGTTCTACCATGGTCACCAGTTGTGCAAGCTCTTTTTTTCTAATTTTGTTTGTCCATAATCACCAAAGTTGGATAGTGCTTTGTAACTCACATTTCCCTATACCTATTATGTAGTGGTACTTGCCTACTTCTTATTATGTAGTTGTACTTGCCTACTTCTTAAAGGAAAGTTTTTAATGGATAAGTGAAGCAACTCTTGTTTTATAATGTGAAGTTTTCATATTCATTTTCAACTATTTAAACCAAAATCCAATCAATCCTCACTTTCTAAAAGATAATTAAATGAAGAAGCAACGCTTGTTTTATAATGTGAAGTTTTCATATTCATTTTCAACTATTTAAACCAAAAAACAATAATCCTTACTTTTTAAAAGATAATTAAATGAATTTTAACAAATTTATAGACATTTTTTAATTAATTTTTTTATAAAACTCATTTATATATTAATATATTAATATTTTATCTTTTCAAAAATACTTAATAATTATATTTATAAATTAAAATAATGACATTGAATACATTTTGTCACTTTATAAAAGGTAATTAGATGACTTTTAATAAATTTATAAATATTTTTTAATTAATTTTTTTATAATGCACATTTATATGTTTATATTTTATGTTTTTAAAAATACTTAATAATTATATTTTTAAATAAAATATATTTTAATGTACTTTAAAATAACAACATTAAATATACTTTGACACATTTTAAAATTTCAGCTTCTGGAAATTGCGCCCTTTGATCACGCGCCCTTGTTAACGCCTAGGGTTTCTTTGTGCACCGCCATGGCAGCTCAAGGAGGGGAGCCACCACCCCTTCCTTCCCCCTCCACCTCCTTTCGGTAGCTGGTTGCAACCTGCAGTAAGAAGTTATCCCCCTCAGTAACCCCGATCTTTGTCAAGAAACTGGATGCCATACCAGAGATCGACCTGCCGCCTGAACTCCCAATGAAAGTAGCCCTATCCCTCTCAGAACGCGTACTTGTTGGCCAGTTCATGGGACTATGGCCCTCAACCAGATCCACAGACAACTGGATACAACGAAACTGGAGGCCACTGATCACAAATAGTGTTACTTTCTATGCGATCAAGCGAGGATACTTCATTTTCAAATTTATCTCTCAGGAGGATAGAGATTTGATTTTCAGAAATGGCTCGTACTTCATGGGCACCCAAGGACTTTACTTAAACAGATGGACCCCAAGTTTTGACCCTGCTTCAGAAGTCCCCAAGGATGTTCCTGTCTGGGTAAGACTCCCTAACCTACCGATTCACTGCTGGAACTCCACCTCGCTTCAAGCAATAGGGAATGGCCTTGGTCGCTACATTGACCGAGCAGAACCAAGAGACCAGTACTCCTGTGCGCAGATCTGTGTGGAGGTTGATTTGGAGGTAGGTCTACTCAAGGCAATAAAACTAAAATTTGGTGACTGGCACCACTACCAAAAGATGGATTACGAACAACTCCCTTTCAAGTGCAGAGGTTGCCGCGAATATGGACACTTCCAAAGGAACTGCCCAAAGAACCCCACCATAGAGAAAGAAGGGTAAGGGGGCTGGAAACAAGCCTGGAAGGGGAGATCCAAAGAGAGGGTCCAAAGAAATGAACAGAGAGTCCCACCGAATGCCAAATCTTCAGGGACCAAGGAAACAGAGAACAACTTTAGTATCCTGGATAAAGAAGTGGAGGAAGAGGAACCAACTCCAAGTAAAGAAGTCCAAGAGGGAGAAAAGGGAGACCAGAATCCTGAAGACAATGGAAACCAGCCAGCAGAAGAAGAAGGGGTGCAAAATAACTCCCCCCAAAGGCAGGGCATCGAGGAGGGGGAGATCTCGTCAGGAAATGAATCAGAAGGAGTGAGTGAAGCCTAGGACACCCCAAAGAAGCCGGGGAGAGGTAGGAAATCCAAAAAAGTGGAACGAGACCAGGAAACCTACAAAGATGTTCTCAAAGGAGCACAACCAACCATCAAGCAAATGATCATGGTAAGGAAAACCAGGAAGCTAGCCAAGGCCTCCCAAGGAGGCCACTCCCCTCCACAAAGTAAGCAATGAAGTTAACTTCCTGGAACTGTAGGGGTCTAGGTAGCAAAAAGAAGGAAGAATTTCTCAGGGACATTCTCAGAGCAACGAAAACAAACATCCTACTTATCCAGGAAACCAAGATGAGTAAACAAGACTCTATGAAAGTTTCAAAAAATGTATGGAAAAGCAGCCATGGTTTAGCTGAAAACACCAGAGGCGCATCAGGAGGACTCTGCACCCTTTGGAACGCCTCCAAAATAGATCTGATCCGCTCAGACCTTTGCATGCATTGGATCTTCTCCCAACTACTCCATCGGGAGTTAGGGCAAATGGTAATTCTCTTTAATATCTACGTCCCACAACATATAGACGAAAAAAAGAATTGTTGGAAAACCCTCCTAAATTACTTAGCCGACAATGAGATAGAAAACATCATATTAGGAGGGGACCTAAATGTAACTTTGGCCCAAGAGGAAAAACGGGGAGGATCTATTGTAAGGGACCAAGCTAGAGAATGGGTGGAGGACCTAATCTCAGCATGGGATTTAATGGATATTAAGCCGACTAGGGGACATTACACCTGGACTAATAGAAGGGTAGGCCAGGGGCATATAGCTGCCCATTTGGACAGATTCCTTGTCCAAATCTCATTCCTGTCCCTTGGGCTCACAACCACCTCAGAAATTCTTGCCCATAGCACCTCTGACCACAAACCAATTAGCCTAGAGCTAAGGAAGGACCAAGGCCAGGGGCCCATCCCCTTCAGATTCAATCCCTCATGGATACAGGATAAAGACTTTCTGCACAAAGTCTCCAGTGTCTGGACAAGCAAGGTCAATGGCTCCACGTTTTACGTCTGGGAAGAAAAAATGAGAAGACTTAAGGCCGCGCTAAAAGAATGGGCAAAGAATCAATCTAATCCAATCACCCTGTGACTAGAAGCCCAAAGGCGTCTGGAAAGTCGTCATTTCGTTTTGGAAAAGAAGGAGATTACTCAGCAAGACTTCCTTAAAGAGGAATAGCTTCAAAGGCAATGACACAAAGCCTGCAGAGAGGAAGAAGGATATTGAAGGAAGAAGTCCCGGAGTCTGTGGTTGAAGGAAGGAGACAAAAATACAAGCTATTTCCACAAGCAAGCAGAAGCAAGAAAACAATATAAGGCTGTAACAAAAATTCAAGTCCAAAACGTCACAATCTCTGAGCCAGAGGGCATCAGGCAGGCAGCTTTTAAAACATTCATAACTCTCTACTCAGAAACACAAAGGTCAAGCATCGACCCTCAAATGTACCCCCTTTCTACTATCCCAAACCTAATAAAAGAAGATATCAATCTCAAGCTCATGGAAGAAGTCACACAACAAGAAATAAAAGACACGGTGGACCAAATGCACCCGGATAAACCACCTGGACCGGATGGATTTACTACAAGATTCTTTCAGCATTGTTGGGAAATAATCAAATCGGACCTAACCAAAATGATAAGAAAATCTCAAGCGAGCAACAAGCTAGGAGGAAGCACAAATTCATCCTTCTTGGCACTCATCCCTAAAGAGAAAGGAGTGCTGAGCTTTAGACGATCCAGGCTGATCTCCCTCTGTAACACAAGTTGCAAAATTCTTACGAAGGTCATCGCAAACAGATTGAAAAACGTTCTCCCTCTAATAGTTCCATAGAACCAGGGAGGCTTCATCAAAGGTCGACAAATAACAGACAACATAATTCTGGTGCAAGAAGCTCTTCACTCAAGCCTACGCAGGAAAGATAACGGTATGATTATCAAACTAGACCTTGCAAATGCTTTTGACAGAGTTAATCATAATTTCCTTTTTGAGGTAATGAAGAAGTTCGGATTTGACCAATCCTTCGTGAACTGGATAAGAGCTTGCATATGATCGCCATGGATAGCCCCCATGGTAAATGGAAGAGTAACCAATTTTTTCAAAGCGTCTAGGGGCTTGAGGCAGGGATGCCCTCTCTCGTCCATGCTATATGCAATTCAAGCCTCATTTCTGAGCTACCAGCTGGAAACTTCCATCACCCAAAGCAACCCCCAAGGACTGAAAATAGCGCAAGGTGTAAAGAAAATCAACCATGCGCAATTTGCGGACGATACACTGCTTCTAGGTGGGGCAAGTCTGTTAGTTGAAAAAAGAATTAAAGAGGAGCTAGACGCATATGCTGCAATGTCAGGAAGTGAGATAAGCCAATCAAAAAGTAAAATTTATGGTTGGAACATTACACCCATAGAGATGCTGGGAATTTCCAGAGTTTTGGGGATGGAAGGGCATACCAAATGGGAGACCTTCACTTACCTGGGAATCCCTATTTCCAAAGCTGCTCCAAGGGCCTCACAATGGAACCATTTACTTGAAAAACTAAAAAAGAGAATTTCCTCCTGGGGGGCGAACTGGATAACTCTAGCAGGGAGGATAGTCCTTATCAAATCCGTCCTGGCCAGTGTACCCATCTACCAAAAATCTTTATTGCTAGCCCCAAGCTCCACAATTCAAAAAATAGAGGCAATGCAGAGAAGCTTCCTGTGGGAAGGGGGGAAGAAAACAGGCAGGAGACTTCACCTTATAAACTAGGACAAAATCTCCAAATCTCTCTTGGAAGGAGGCCTCAATTTTAAAAACACCCAAGTACAGAACCTGGCTCTAGGGGCGAAGCTGTTATGTCACATTGTCAGTGGGAACATCGCTTAGAGCAAGGAAGCACTATGGAAAAAATATTTCAGAGGCACAAGGAATAGGTGCATAGAAAACCCTTGTAGAGAGACTAGGGGGTCCCCAACCTATGCTCTGTGCAAAAAATCCATGGACCTTTTCACTCCTCACCTCACTTGGGTGCCAAGAAATGGGAAAAAAATTAAAATCTGGCAAGACTCCATTCTAGGGGACCCACCTCTAGAACGAAACCAGGATCTGCAAAGGCTAAAAGGTTGGATGGATGGGCAAAATCTAAAGATGCTCTATGACATTTCTAAGTGGGGAAACGGAAGAGGCAAGCCATGGCAAGGTTAGGAAGTGGGCAATCTGCCCCAGGACTTAGAAAATGATTGGGGCGCTCTAAAGCTCAGTTTGCAGGGGAAAGCCCCCATTAAAAAAAGAGGTAAAGATGAGAGAGGCTGGGGGAAGAATGCAAAGCCCTACTCCACCTCGCTGGTATACAACACCTTCCGAAACATCCCTCATGTTCCTCCCAACCCAGCCATCTGAAAATTCATCTGGAACACCAAAACCATTCCCAAAATAGACCTGTTCCTCTGGACTTTAAGTCATAATAGTATCCAAATAAGGGAGAACCTTCAAAAGAAAGGTTGGGAGGGTCCTTTCAGATGCCCCTTGTGTCAACAAGCTGAGGAAACCTCAGATCACTTTCTTCTTAATTGTAGTTATTCAAAAGAAGTCTGGAATCTGGCAGTTGGGTTGCAGAAGAACCCAATTCTTACCAAAGACATTAATTCCCTTCTCCAAAACTAGACTGCCCTTTACCCTTTCCAATTGAAGAATCAAAGCTATGCCTCGGGGCTCTGGAGAGCACTCCCAAGGTTTATCCTTTGGGGGCTTTGGCTGGAAAGAAACAACAGGGTTTTCAGGGAAAAGCAAAGGAGTGCCTCACTGGTGACTATAAAGATCAAAGCCCTCTTTGGCGAATGGGCTAATAGCCATTGACATCCTCAATACAGTAGGGAGCTGGAAGAAAAAGAAGAAATTTGGCTGGGCCAATTCCAAATTCATTTGCAAACAGGGAACACAGTCAATACCACAACTCAGGAAATTTGGGAAATAAGGGCAGGGAAGAACGAATTTGACAAATGGAAAAAGGAAAGGACAGACTGCATTCTGTCCTTTGATGGAGCCTCAAAGGGCAATACAGGCCAAGTAGGAGGAGGAGGATTAATTGTAAAGCCAAACGCAGAAGTCATGGTACAATATGCCATAGGCCTAGGCATCACCACCAACAACCATGCAGAAGCAATGACATTATGGCAGGGCTTGTGCCAAGCTAGAAGCAATGGAATTCGAAAACTGATTATCATAGGAGATTCCTGAATGTTAGTCCGTGCCATAGCCCGTTCCACGAAAACTCAAAATGCACAACTCAATAATTTGTTGGCTAGGATACGCCTCCTCCTTCAAAATTTTGAATCATATCAAGTGTTCCATGTCTTGAGGGAGATGAATAGAGAAGCAGATGAGGAGGAAAATAGAGGCGCAAAGCTGGAACAAGGATGCATGTGTGAAAACGACCAACTAACCACAGTGGATCTACCTTGACCAGCCTCAACCTAAATGGAAGCATGCAAATTGCAAAGAAAGGGACAAGACCAAATCCAATGTTGGAACATATGCTGAAACAATGTTGGAACATATGCTGAAACAATGCTGGAACATATGCTGAAACAGTGCTGTAACATATGCCAAAACACAGTGCTAGAACATATGCTGAAACAGGGCTGGAACATCTGCTGAAACACAGTGCTGTAAACTGAAACACAGTGTTGTAACATATGCTGAAACATAGTGCTGGAACATATGCTGAAACACAGTGCTGGAACATATGCTGAAACAGTGCTGGAGCATATGCTGAAACAATGCTGTAACATATGCTGAAACACAGTGTTGGAACATACGCTAAAACAACGCTGGAACTTATGCTGAAACAGTGCTGAGACAGATGCTGAAACAGTGCTGAGACAGATGCTGAAACAGTGCTGAGACTTATGCTGAAATAGTGACTGGAGTTTCGACATTTAAATTTAATCCAGTTCTATTAGAAGACATACAGGAACTAGTTCAGTTCACAAGTCTATAGCTATAGAAGTAGAATGGTTTAGAAAGACAGGCCCAAGAAATTCGAGGCCATTTTGTAATTGGATTTGTGGCTAGTCCATAATTGGATTTGTGGCTAGTCCACCCCATTAATATAATCTATAACAATTTCTGTAAAAAAAAAACATTAAATATACTCATGCATATTTTTATTTTTTATAGATATTATTAAATATATTTTAAAAATAACAACATTAAATATACTTTTTGAAGTTTAGGTGTATTTTCATCTTTTATAAATAAAATTAAATATATTTTCAAATGTGATGTATATTTTTTACTTTCAACTTTGAAATATATTTATATATTAATATTTAAAGTTTTAAAAGATATTTAATAAATATAAATAAATATTTGTGATCCTTTTATGCTATATTTAAAATTTTTAAAAGTTTTTAAAAATATTTAATAATATTTTAAAATTAATAATATAAAAATACTAATATTCCCAATATTAATATTAAAATTCTCAATATTAATATTAAAATTCTCAATTTTAATATTCAATATTAAAGTTTAACATCAACTTTATCATCCAAATTTTTATTCTTATCTAACCTTTAACTTTAAAAGCTTTAATTAAATTTTTTCCCCTAAACAACACAACCCAACCGAACCTCCAACCATCAACTTTAAAAATATCAAACACAATGTTTAATACAAGGTGCTCTTCAAGAATATAAAGGTTATTTAGTTTTGCTAAAAAGAAAAAGGACCTCCAAGCTCTTAACATAACACGGTAAATTATTTTGACAAACATTACAATGTTTGTCCACTAGCTGAATCACCAGACTTTAGGTAGTGGCTACTGCCCGCTTGAAGTACGAAAACAAAAAGATTTATCAATGGACATTGAACATACCAGTTTCAGTTTCTAACTCCTATCATAACCACGACCCCATGGCCTAATGTATAAGGCGCTGGTCTATGGAACCAAAGATTCTGGGTTCGATCCCCAGTGGAGTTGGTGTGCTGCTTCATATATTTCCTGAAAGTTGGATGATAACTCCGAGGAATTATGAATATTTGATTACCGATGATCTCAATAATATCTAAGGGCACTTTGGCCCCCCCTCTTTTGGTTTTCCAGTCATTGTAGCAGGGAAAGACCTCCTTGTGGCCATAGGTGCCCGGAGGAACACAATGACATCTGAAGCAACATTTCTGACAATAGAACATGCATGGCTTCCAGTATTGAGTTTTCGAACACCTGAATGAGTATGCAGATGGACACTCTGTATAATAAGTTGTATTCATTTATGAGCATGCAGATGGACACTTTGAGTGGTGGATTCATTTATAAGTTGTAACGGTTGGTGACGTTCGCCTGCATTTGTATGAAACCAGCTTTCAACTCCACAACTCCACTATTGATATTCACGCACATGGATCAAAATTGAACACGTCATAGCCCGTCAATGGGCTTTCAACACATCCCAGAAGTGTAATTGAATAATTACACATAAAAAAAATTATATTTGTGTTTTTGCACGTTATTTATAAAATGCAAAATAAAATCTAAAATTGCATATTTAAATGCCCATCATACAAATTTAGGGTTCATAATTCGTGAATTATATTATACATGTAGCATAACTTCATGAATTGTTCTGATACATGTGAACTGTGCAGCCTGCATGTCTAATAAAAGTTCACTGGTTTTGTCGTCCCATCACTCTACTTCCAATCTCCGATTCGACTCACGCTGCACCCTGTAGCTTTTCACTCCACTTCCAGTCTCCCTCTCTGTGTGCAACGTACACGGTACGACGGTCCACTTGTATCGGTTTTTCAATGTGCATTGTGGACATTTACAGTATGTTAATGCCCATTGCCAACCTATTGCATTAAAATCTTGCTAGTATTTAATTTAAAGGTTTGGTAGGATTCAGATCTTCCGGACCGATTGATTTGGATGTTAGCTAATATGCTATGTTAAAAACAAAAACCCTGCATTTTCAAAACCAAGAATTACCTTGACATAAAAAGTGGTGGCGATTCTAGCGAAGATATGGAGTGGAGAAAGCCAAGAGCGAGGGGTGGCAAAGTTTAGGAGTGGAGAAAGACAAACTAGAAAGACAGGGTCACTCGCAGCATCAAGCTTCAGTATCCAGGTTTGATTTGATCATTGTATCAACAGAATATGTAGGATACTATTCATTAGACAACTAGTTGGTTGATGTCTATTGTGCTCTTGGTTTTAAAATTAGTTTTGTGAAGTTGTAATGGCATGATTTGGTGTTACTGGTCATGGCAAGAATGGGCATTTTTTTAACGAATTGAATAAACTGCTGGTATGGTACTTTGAATTATGTCTGTTGATTGCTTACTTTACTATGAATATAAGAAAATAGTATCATTCTGTAAGCCATCTTGATGAATAGTATGACTCTGAATTGTGTTTGCCAATTTCTTAGTTTACTATCAATATCAATAAAATATCATGAAAAGCTATCTGTTGCAAATGATTTGAAATAAAATATTTATTATGAATATGAAACCAGTTTTAAATAGAGGACCCAATTGGGTTTGAATCGGTGACCTCTACAGTCAAATTCTCCACCAGACTACCACTGAGCTATAAGCCCAAGTTCCAGTCACTTGTCACAGCTTTTTATTTCAGAACTTCATGTTAAACGGTGACAACAAATTCCCAGGATTAGGATTTCAGATCCTATAATCCAGCCTTGGTTGTAACCAATAATACCAAGTTAGAATTTAGTTATGAGCGCATTCAATAATCAATTTTTAATGTACATTTATATAAATTGATGTATCCCCATAGAAGCTAAGTGTGAGATGAGTGTGAACTTGTTGTAATCTCCTTGATCTAAATAATAAGACAATCGATACCTATTCTTAGTGGAAGTAACCCAACGTTTGGGTGAACCACATAAATCTTTGTGTTTTAATTATGTGCTTGAATTATGATATTTGTGTTTCCACACTTGCAAATACAACAAATGGTATCAGAGTGTTTCTGGTTGGAGATCTGTGAGACCAGTAAATCAGTCGTGGTAAAGGATCAAGTTTTTGAATTAAGAGAGAAGCATACGTCTATCATCGAAGAGGTGACGAAATCTAGTTAAGAAATCAGTGGTGATAGAACACGAGCTGAGAGGGCACGTTGCTCTACAAATCTCCACAGGTCTCTCCTCACGAAGGTCGCTACGGCCAGTAATGCACACTTCACGCGTGAATAAATTTCCAAATTTCTGCAGGCCAGCCATAATGGGAGGAGTGACGACTCCACGGGTAATATTCCACATCTCCGTAGGCCAACCATAACGAGAGGTGCGTCGACCACTTCTTATAATAAAAATTATTTCCGTGTGTTTCTTTTGGGGAGTGAATTTTTTTTTTAACGTATGGTTTTTTGAATGGATGAGGTTCACTATATTTTGAAATTAAATATGGTACGAAAAAGGTGGATCCGTTTTGTCTTATTAGTCCCGGCCGGAAGGCCAAGGGCAGGGACTATAGCGATGAGTTCATTGCTGACTTTCAATTAGTTGAAGGTTGACTTCTAAATTTCTGAAAAAATGCTAATGTTTAACTTAGAAACTTTATATACATAACTTTTTTAATAAAAAATTTATGGATTTGTCACAATTTGATTGGCTGGGAAGTTTGAAGTCTTATTGCCGGCTTCGCTTCTTCCCAGGCCAATTCTTACTTCTTTGATAAATGCTTTCACTATAGTTTCATAATGTATCAAAGCCGTTCAAAGCACGTTATATCTCCACGTGGACCCAGGATGGCGCGGATTTATCTATCGATCGGACGCACCGGCATCTGACTATCTCCCACTCAGATTTGACAGCCGACATTTCATTTACCCATTTACTGAGACAAGAAACGACAGTCGATATTTACTTTTGAAAATTCGACGGCGGAGATATAGGCTGCGAAACACACTGATAACCATCAACAATCATCAAATAACCATTAAATAGTATGAATGTCTATAAAAAAATCCCACCACCTCTTCCCGTATTTATTGTGCTCCGTCAGCTTCAACACGAGATTCTAATCCAATACTCATCCAAGCAGGGGCAGTTAAAGGTCCATTAATAGGGCTCTATCTAAATTACCAAGAAAAGTAAATCTATCCGTTCAATCAGGTCAGGTGAAAAGAACCAATCTGCTTTATCTAATTGAAATCTAATCAATATGGTGTTTCCAATGATCCAAGTGTTTATAGTGTAAGTCCTCCTTCCTCTCGTTTATTGGGCACGTAATAATACTAATGAAATTAAGCCTATTTAAAGCACGGGTTGTTTTTTTGGCTCCTCAACCAGAAGTGTATTGTAATTAAATTCTGTTCTAGGTTCCTGGGCCAACCACGCCTCCAAGGTTCTATAATACCTTAGCTTGTTAACTGGGTCCTATTTGTTTATGGTCTGCGCCCAGACCAAACCTTTCTTTCCAAATCTTTCTTTACCTGTCTTTCCACACCTTACGAAACAGACGCTTATTCTGCAGTTGTAATCCCACCATCTTACTAAATTAATAAGAAATTAAATACATTAAAGAAATTGAAGCTTAAGGATTTAAATGCCTTGTCCAGCGAACACCCCTCAATAAATCACAATAAATATGGAGATAAAATATGCATGAAAATAAATGTGCATTTATTTAGCCACAATGTTCGATATTTGGAAATAAATATCAATCTAGATGTTGTTGCATCTCTGTAACTCACTAGAACAATTACAGTGCATCTCTGTAACTGAGCGAACAATTACAGTGGAGACAACGAGTTTTCTTAGCAGTGCGGTCTGTTGGTGACCAGTCATTGATCTTCTCATACTTTCCAGGTATGATGACTCTGATCTTCATCACCCTTCTTTCGTATCTCTGATCTATGGTATTTCTGTATGGGCTATGACATTTTTGTATGGACTATGACTTTTATCTTTCTATACGATGCGCTACGATACTAAAATGTTGATTCCTGGTTCGCTATTGGCTCTCCCTTCCTATAAATCTAACTAGAAAGCCCACAGACCTATCAATCGAACTAGAAAGCCCCTACTTTCATATCTTGATACCTTCCCTTTCTCTTTCACTCTAAAATCACTGAATTACAGGGCATAGAAGCCTTGACAGACGAAACCGCTTTGCTGAAAGTGCCTCGAACTGTCTTTGAATAAGGCTTTGAACCCGACTTCCTACTCTCGTACCTATCGAACGGAGACTGAACTTAGGCACTTGAAGACTGAAGCGTGAAAGCCCCAGTTCAGTGAAACGAATTCCTCGCTTTGATAAGAAAGATCAGAGTACGTATACTTACTGAAAATTCTTACTATGTCATAGAGTCAATTAAAAAATTACTGCTAAAAATAATTCTTCT
>JZKD02S2078369.1:87544-97636 GCA_000966675.3 Picea glauca | reverse complement strand
CTTAAATCACCTATTTCATAAAAGTTGATGTCACTTGCATGAAGACCAAAGAGCAACATTGTACCATAGTCTTTGCTTCCACCTTCTTGAAGATAGAACACATATGGTTATTACATAATGTATATATTAATATATATGCATATATTGTAAATTTCTTGCACTTCTCTTATCAAAAAATGCAATCTTTTGTGCAATGCTACCTTGGAATATTTACCATGAAGAAACTTCCTAGCTTATGGGGAATCATGCATTAAATCATATTTCGCTTCCTTCTCTTTTGTTATGTACAATGTCAGCGATCCAATAAAATCAAACACACAATAAATTAGCCTTCATTAGAATATTTACCATTCAATTGCATCGCACCATCTAATTGCACAATATTGTTTTCTAATTAAATTTATTTATTTAATGAGTAACACCAACTTCAAAATGCCTCAGACACCAAAACTAAAGAAAACTCAAATCACAACATTCTACTCTAGTTTGCAACTATACTTTTTTATAAAATTTACAAAACTGCATCTTCTCATACTACAACATTATAATGCTATTATAATCATACTTCAACATTGGAATATTTTTGCCTTATGGACATTCTTCCATTTAATTGCATTAAATTCAACAGGGACTACGCTGCTCCGCTGCCCTTGTTAAGCATGACATGGTCGCGAGAGGTGAAAGTTTATAATCGATTTAAAGGGGTGGAGGGATTAAAGGAAAAAGGTGATTTTTTAAAAAAAAAAAATTTTAATGAAAGGTGAGGAAAAAAGTGGGGTTAGTAAAAAGTTTTTGGATTAAACTTTTTATTAAACCTTGTGGAGATTAAACCATTATTCCTCTACATACATATTTGTTTTTTCAAAGGGTCTTGGTTATTATGAGTAGTGGTGTTTTTTATTTTGGAATGTTTCCTCTAACGAAAAAGATGCAGAGTGCTAAGTTCGAAATTGAGAAGTTCAATGTCAAGAACAATTTAGAGATCTAGAAGGTTAAGATGCACGATCTACTCGTGCAACAAGGCATGACGAAGACGCTTTTCGGAAAAGCAAAGAAACCCACGATAATAACAGATGATGATTGGGATGAGATGGATGTGAGAGCATTGAGTGCCATACGTTTGTGTTTGGTCGACGATGTACTGTTCAACATTGTTACAGAGAAGACAAAATATAGTTTGTGGTCAAATTTGGAAAGCCTGTACATGACGAAATCCTTGACGAACAAGATCTTCTTGTAAAGGCAATTGTACAGTTTGTACATGACTAGTTGGTAATAATGACTAACATGGGAGTGAAATTTGAATCTGAAGATAAGACAATTACATTATTATGTTCTTTACCCACATCATGGGATCACTTTGCTACCTCTATTAGTTTTAGTTCAACATAAAGTATTGAGTTTGATGACATTGTTGGAGCTTTACTGTCTGAGGAAACAAGGAATAAATCCAATATAGAAACCTCTACATCTGAGGCGATGGTGATCAGAGGAAGACCTAAATAAAGAGGAAATGGTCAGATGGATTTCTCTTGGTCAAAGTCGAAGGGAAAGAAGAGAAAGCTTAAGTGCTGGTTTTGTGGCAAATCTGGACACCTGAAGAAGGATTGTTGGAAGAGACAACAAGCCTCCAAAGAAGACACCCCAAAAGGAGACAAAGGAAGCAAATGCAATCGAAACAGGTTCAGGTATGACTGATGAAGTTTTATCAATTAGTATTGGTTCACGTCATGATCAACAGTGGTTATTAGATTCTGGTGCTTCAAACCACATGTGTCTTAATAGACACTGGTTTATTACTTATCTGTCTATAGATGATGGAATTGTTTACATGGGAAATGATATCTCATGTAAAGTTGTGGGAATTGGTAGCATTTGAATTAAAATGTTTGATGGAACTGTTAAAATACTAACTGATGTAAGACATGTACCTGAGCTTAGGAAGAAACTAATCTCTTTGGGAGTCTTAGACACAGGAGGTAATAAGAGTATTGTTCAAGGTGGAGTTATGAAGGTCTACAAAGGAATCCTACTGGTTATGAAATCAAAGAAGGTTGGTAACCTGTTTCTATTAGAAGGGAGGACTGAATCAGATAATGCGACAATGGTATATGAGAACGACAATGATTCTGTTCAACTGTGGCATCAACGGTTGGGCCATATGAGTGAACAAAGATTAAAGGTATTAACTGATCGTAAGTTACTTCCTAGTCTAAAGTCTTTAAAGTTAGATTTTTGCAAGCACTGTATTTATGGAAAACATAATAGGCAGAAATTTAAAACCGGAAGACATACCAATAAGGGAATTCTTGAATATATCCACTCTAATGTTTGGGGACCATCCCCTACTATTTCATATGGAGGATCATCATATTTTTTAACTTTTATAGATGATTTCTCTAGGAAGGTGTGGATCTATATGTTAAAGAGTAAGGTTGATGTATTTACAATTTTCAAGTAGTTTAGAGCTTTAGTGGAAAAGAGAATTGGTACATCCATTAAATGTTTAAGAACTGATAATGGTGGTGAATTTACGTCAATGGAGTTTGAGAATTATTGCAAGGAATTTGGGATCGATAGGCATAAAACCACTGCCTATACTCCTCAGCAAAATGGAGTTGTTGAACACATGAACATGACTCTTCTAGAGAGAGCAAGGAGTATGCTAAGTAACGCCAACTTGTAGCAGGCACTGTGGGCAGAAGCTGTATCTACATCTTGTTATTTGGTGAATCGATCACCATCAACAACAATATAATGAAAAATTCCTGAAGAGGTATGGATAGGTCACGCTTGTAATTATTCTAGTCTTAAAGTTTTTGGTTGTGATGCCTATGCTCTAATTTCGAAACATCAACGTTCTAAATTAGATCCAAAATAAAAAACGATTATCTTTGTTGGATATGGTGATGGTATTAACGGGTACAAGTTGTGGGATCCTACTGCCCACAAGATCATCATTAACATAGATGTAATAGATGATTAATCATCTCTCATCAAATCAAATTTAGATGTTCAAATGAAACAGAAAGAAGTACCTAAGTATCAACAGATTCAGTTTGAAACTAATGAAGGTGAACATGAACAAGTTTAAGAAGATGTTTATGAAGAGTCTCCTGCAGAAGAGGAATACATGGTTGATGATGATAGTCAATAGATTGTGGATGAGCCACAAACTTCCCTAAGGAGGTCTACACGGGTCAGAAATCCTCCAAGAAGGTATGACGATTTTGTTTCATCAGTTTCTTTAAGTACTAATGATGATGAACCTTCATGCTATCAGGAAGTTGTGAAGGGTTCTAACATTGATAAATGGAAAGAAGCAATGAAGGATGAAATGAATGGATTAGAGAGGAATGCAACATGGGACCTGGTAGAACTTCCAAGAGACATAAAAACTGTAGGTTGCAAGTGGGTCTACAAGATGAATAAGGGTGTTGATGATAAGGTGGAAAGGTACAAAGCAAGGCTGGTTGCGAAAGGATATTCTCAGAAAGAAGGTATTGACTTTCATGAGATTTTTTTTCAGCAGTTGTAAAGTCTGTTTCAATTTGAATTGTGTTAGCATTAGTTGCATTGCTTGATTTGGAGTTGGAGCAACTAGATGTTAAAACTGCTTTCTTACATGGAGATTTGGATGAGTAAATTTACATGGAACAACCTGAAGGGTTTGTTCAGAATCGTAGCAAGAAATTTGTTTGCAAGATCAAGAAATAATTGTATGGTCTGAGGAAGTCGCCCAGACAATGGTACAAGAAATTTGACTCTTTCATGGTGAGCCAGAATTATACAAGGAGTGAGTATGATCATTGTGTCTACTTTAAGAAATTGAATAATGACATATTCATTATCTTAGTATTCTATGTTGATGATATGCTTTTAGTAAGAAAAATCATAACTAAGATCAACAAGTTAAAGGATCAGATGGCTAGGACGTTGGATATGAAAGATCTAGGAGCAACAAGGAAGATTTTGGGCATGGAGATATTCATAGACAGGAGGAATGGTAAGCTTTTGTTGTCACAACAAAAGTATGTTGAGAAGATACTTTTGAGGTTTGGTATGAATGATGTGAAACCAGTTTCAATCCCTTTGGCTTCCCATTTTAATCTTTCTTCAAGTTTATGTCCTAGTACAAAGGAAGAAAAGGAATATATGTCTTGTATACCATATGTTAATGCAGTAGGAAGTCTAATGTATGTGATGGTTAGTACAAGGCCAGACATTTCACATGCAGTTGGGGTTGTCAGCATGTTTATGGAAAATCCAGGTAAAGAGCACTGGGCAACAGTGAAATGGGTGCTTCGGTATCTAAGGGGCACAAGTGATTACTGTATCACCTATAAAAGTGGTCATGAGTTAGTCTGTGGATATGTTGATTTTGATTTTGTAGGTGATTTGGACAAGAGAAGGTCAACTTTAAGGTATGTATTTACTCTTGAAGGTGGAGATATTAGTTGGATGTCAAAGCTACAGAACATTGTTTCTTTATCCACTATAGAAGAAAAATATGTAGTTGCTTCACATGCTAGCAAAGAGGCAGTTTGGTTGAAAGGTTTGTTTGGTGAGTTTGGAAGGATGAAGGATAAAGTAAAGTTACTTTGTAATAGTCAAAGTGTTATTCACTTGGCTAAGAATCCATCCTAACACAATAAAACAAAACATATACCTATCAAGTACCATTTTGTAAGACATGTCATTGATGAAGGTGGAGTCTCTCTTGAGAAAGTGCATACAAAAGAGAACTGCGCAAACATGTTCACAAAACCAATACTGTTAGAGAAGCTACAATGGTGCTTGGCTTCTCTTGGCTTGCAGAAAAGGTGATGAACAAAGAAAGATCAAGGTATTAGGTTAATTGTTGTCAAGGTGGAGATTGTTAAATGGTGACAACAAATTCCCAGGATTAAGATTTCAGATCTATAATCCACCGTTGGTTGTAACCAATAATACCAAGTTAAAATTTAGTTATGAGCGCATTCAATAATCAATTTCTAATGTACATTGCTATAAATTGATGTATGCCCATAGAGACTGAGTGTGAGATGAGTGTGAGCATGTTCCTATCTCCTTGATCTGAATAATAAGACAACTAATACCTATGCTTGGTGGACGTAGCCCAAAGTTTGGGTGAACCACGTAAATCTCTGTGTTTTAATTATGTGCTTGAATTATGGTATTTTTGTTTCCGCACTTGAAAATACAACACTTCCAAGCCCACTCTATAACATTTTGAATGTGTGTGAAGAATGGATTCGTCATCGTGACATGACTTCCAAGTTTCACCCACCATTTTTACCCTCACCCAAGGAAGCCTGTCGAGTGAATATTTTGGTCAACATAAATGTGATCCGTTCACGACATTTAAGAATTAAGCTCTTGCTTCCTCCCATTTTTGTCGTGAATGACCTTGATTTAGGTGGAAGGATGGAGGACATTAAACAAAGGCCCGTGGAGGTTTTAGGGCCTTGGACCCTAGCCCTTTGCCTTAAGAACCCTACCAACAAGTTATTGGAATCCATTTTGTTTTCATACCTTGCCTAAAAAGCTAGGAATCACACAATTTTCTCATTGTGAAAACATGAGGAGTAGTTGGAGAGCTGGAAACAAGGTTTTTGAGTTCCAGAGGCTACAATCTACTTTGAAGGTTGAAATTTTAGGCAAAAAATAGCCTCATAGATGCCAACAACTTTCCGAGAGGGATTTGTTCACTGATCACACATAATTTTGTTGTTGAAAATAGATGGAAAGTTTCTTTGCAAAAAATACATGTACATTTTTCTCTCGTAAAGTCACATAGGAGAAAGTTGAAACATATTACTTGAATATGCTTCGTTCACTCAACCACCTTTCATATGGAATCTAACCTAGCCTTCCATAAATATTTTCTTGCTTGACATTCAATACTCTACCAATGTTTGTCTTATTAATGGATGAGAAGTTTTAGATTCTATCAAAGTTTGTGCTATTAATGGACGAGGACCAGGCAACCAAGGATAATAGAAGAAATGCATCCAAAACCAAATTGCTTCGTTCAAAAATATTAAGTGAACATGTGAAAACACCTTGTTGGAAACCACTTAGTGTGCCATTGATTTAGAATTTGAATAGTTTCTTTCAATTTTTGTTACTTTTTAAACTTTTCAAACTAAGAAAGTCAAATTCAATGGTTATTTCTCAATAAATAAATTAACAGGGCGGAAATCTCCCATACAAGTCACTCTCCTCATTCTCCTCCATTTCTTTATTGACGTTCTCTTGATAAAACCAGTTCCTCTCAAGACAATACTCTACGTTGACCTACCTTCTCAAAATGAGAAAATATATGGTCACCTCCATGTCAAAAAGTTTCTCGACTTTCTTGGCTGCCAGGCTCCAACCATGTTGTATGGTAGTATGGAAACCCAATTTTGATTCTTCAATTTTATATAAGATGTCTCCAAAATTATGAAGAAAATGTAGGCTTTTTAATTTAGAAATATAGACAAGCTAAAAGAGCTCAATGTGATCATTCAGTTGGGCTCTGTAAATTCCTATCCATGATTTAATTTTGTTTATGTATTTAAATAAATTTTCCAAAAAAATCAAACTTATTGTAATAGTCAAGCTCAATGTGATCATTCATTTGGGCTCTGCAAATTCTTATCCATGATGTAATTTTGTTTATATATTTAAATAAATTTTCAAAAAAAAAAACAAACTTACTGTAATAGTTGATGCAGGTCAAAAAAATTAAGAATTAATTAGCATAGCTTCAATATCAACCTTCAATCTAGAAGGCTGTAAATTCCTATCCATGATTTAATTTTGTTTATGTATTTAAATAAATTTTCCAAAGAAATCAAACTTATTGTAATAGTCAATGATGCAGGTCAAAAGATTAAAAAGTAATTAGCATAACTTCAATGTTAACCCTCAATCTAGAAGGGATGAGAAAAAAACAATTGTAGCTTATTTAAAAGATCCAGTGTCTAGATAGATTAATATACAGTTTTTTAATAATTTTTTTACAGTTTATATGTTTAAAGCTAGATACTTATAATGTTATTAAATTAAATAACAATTATGTATATTAATTTTTTTATCAATTATTTATACAAAACAAAAATCACCCATTTTTATAAAACATCTTGCCAAAATCCTTGCATACGTCACTTGCCTCGCAATTTGTCAACCTAATGTCACTTGCCTTGCACCATGCCATCCTAAATTTCTTTAAAAGAGAATTGACATAGTTTTATTAAAAAATCCACTCGAATTTATAACAAATTTCCATGCCAAGATACTAATTATATAACATTTTAAAGTTTGCCATAGAAGTATTGAAAATTTATATAATATTTTAAAGTTTGTCATAGAATGTATTACAATTTTTTTGAACAAATGTATTACATAACAGTTTTATGGAGTTTGCAGTTAATTTTCGAAAGTTTTTTGGACAGATGTATTACATAATAGCCTTTTGAGGTTATGCTAGTTTAAGGATAGGAGTTGGGGATAGATGGAATATGATGGGTAAAAACACTAAATATATCTTTGTTTTTGGGACAAAATGTACTATTTCATTTTTAGAATTAATACAATTTGCAAATTTTGTTGTTTTATGAAATTACATTTTTAAATTCGACTAAATATCTATTTAATGTTGTTATAATTGTAATATTTTCTAGATAAGTAACTATATATCTTTTACTAATTCTTTGATTAGAAATTCAATATTTTATTTAACACATTTTTTATGAAGTACGAGTTTAATTTATTGTTTTCAATTGAAATGTAAATTTTCTAAAAAAATTTCATCATGGAGAAATTGCATGATTATATACCCTTCTCACTTACTCTTCGAATTTGATCACTGTGAATCACACATTATACATTCCTTTATTCACACATAACAATTCGCAACATATATTGCCCATATTTACTGCCATGTGCATCAACAGAGATCACTCAGATTTGCAGGCATCGCGCATTAAAAAAAGGGCTCCTAGATAAGCGTACTGCATCACTTCTTCTTTGTACCATCTTCACAGAATCATGAAGCTTTCTCAGCATTTGACAATAACTTTTTAACGTGTTGAGAAAACTATGCAGTGGATTAGTAAATGCTTCATCAAGGAGAGACAGGGTCACAAGTTACTAACTTACTACTGTAATTAGGAACCCGTCTCTACTTGATGAAGCATTTACTGATCCACTGCTATTAACGAAATCTATTAGTATTAGCCTTTGCTATGTACGAAATATAGGGATGCCAAATCTTATTAAAATCCGTTATTATTAATCCTCATGCCAGATAGGGAATATATAAATGCCAAATTTCTATTATCAGTCAATACATTTTATAATGTTTTGAGATATTTGTTTATTAAATTTAATATTTTAAAATAAAAATTATTTTTTAAATGGATTAAATTGAGTGAATGATTTTATTTTATAATTAATTAAATATCACAAAATAATAATATAATAGAAGAGAAAATTGAAATAGTTTATTGTTTTTCTTGCTCTAAGTCATGGGTCTAGGGTTTTGCAGTCGCTTTGAGCCGTGCGGTTCCATCCGCAGCCCCGTTGGGGCTCATGCCTCACAAGGAGGGAGGGCCAACGGGCACCTCCTACAGCCAAGCCACAACGAATGGGAATGTTGCAGAGGGTACGAAACGACCGACCTTCGAGCCGCCGACAGATCTGCGTTCAAAATTGCTGGAGGAGGGAACATTCAAGGACCGAGAGATGGACATTGACCTAGAGAAAGAGGCCATCCCTTCCACCGCGTCAGCTCCGTGGTTGCCAGGTAAATGTATTCCACAAGAAACACAAGCCCCAAAATATGTTATTAGCTCACCACGCATAGAAGAGCAAAAACAGTATATGAGAGATTATGCCCTGGTTGGAAAATTCCTGGGGCTCTGGCCTTCCGAGCGTGATCTGATCAAATGGATACAATATTGGTGGAAGCCAAAAGGTCATTATGAGCTACAAATGGGATCCAAGGGGTTCTTTACAATCATCTTCCATAACCTTGAGGATTGCAACCGCATTTTCGATGGGGGGTCGTATTTTTTCAACTCGGCGGGTCTCTTCTTGCGATTCTGGACAGAAAATTTTAGCCCGGAGAAGGAGGACTTTGCTCACGCACCTATATGGATCCGATTATACTCTCTCCCACAACAATTCTGGCTAGAGGAGGTCCTGACCGGCATTGGCAACACCATTGGCATCTATGTCAAATCTTCTGAAGCAACCAAGCAGAGGTGCTATACCTCCTATGTGTGAATCTATGTTTATCTGAACATAGCCAAGCCACTCCCAGGAGCCATCATATTGGAATATCAATAAGAAGACTGGATCCAAACCATCGACTACGAGCACTTTCTGTTCCGATGCAGGAAATGCCATGAACATGACCATCTTTTTAGGGAATGCCCCCTCAACACTGTTCAGAAAGAAGGGAACCCTAAAAGCGACAAAGACAAGGATGAATTTGTACAACCAACAGGGAAAAGATGACAAGGAGGAAGAAAACAACCAACCCAAGTAAGTAAAGATCCCTCTACTAGCAATAAGTTTGCGATATTGCAAGATCAACCGGAAAACCACACAACCCCTTCAACCCCAAATGTACCACCTCCGAACTCTGGACCTCAGTCCACAAGCTAAGGAATTGAACGGCCCCAACAGGGTAAGGAATCTGATATCCCTCTCCTAAACATGGCTCATGACCCGCAAGACCTGCAGGATACAGAGGGCGGGGATGCGGAAATGGAGCTGGAGGAGCACGATCTAGTTGGGGTGGATCTGGAGCACCTTGAGCATGCATACAGGCAACAAAATCTCTACACCATACCCAGAGATCAACTACGGAAGGTACACAAGGTATTTATTAAATCCTCAGCTGGGTCCTCAGCCCGGGCCAGTAAAGCCTTAGGAATCTAGGGTAGTCAATCAAAAAACCCAAATAAAGCTCAGAAAGATGAGAAGAAAAGAGGGAGGAAATCCACTAACAAGCTCATACAGGAAATAGGCAAATTCATGGTAAACTCGGGACAAATCCACCTGATCTCATACAACTTCCCTCCTCTCTCCACCCCC
>JZKD02S2078369.1:22747-35387 GCA_000966675.3 Picea glauca | reverse complement strand
CGGCCCTGGTTTTCACTTGGAGTAAATGAAGGCCAGAAGGGGTGGTTGAAACCTCTCCTCATTCATTAAATGAAAGGAATGGAGGTTCTAGTAAGTGGACTGCTTGAGAGGGTCCCGTGTACCCATTTTTCCAGAGAAGCCATGCCGAGTTCTCGACTAGCCGGAGGAGGTCTGCACACGCTAACTCGGAATTTACTGATTCAACTACTCCTTCCCTGCAAAGGCCATGCGAAGTTAAGCAGACGTCTGACGAAGGACTTCTGCCTGAAGATTTATTGAAGAGACGCTACGCCTTGAAGGGTGAACGCGCCTCTGTTGGGCAAATCTGCCCAAGTATATGTACTCAATTTTTGCATTTTTGAAGGTATCGATGGTTGAGCAAGGCTCCCGATTGTAAAACTTTAATGAAGCACTGTTATTCTGGTTATGCATGAACTCTTGAGACTTCTTGTCTTATGAATGTCAGTTTCCTTCACGTCTTTGTTTACGCTGTGTTAGAACAACTCGGAATTGGAGAATCCAGTCGAGTGGTAACTGTTATTGGATGATGTAGATTGGATCACTGTAACAGTTGCATTGTTTCTAATCAGTCCTTGTGATTTTCTTAAGTGCTGAACGACTTGGAATTGCAGAATCCATTCAAGTCCCCCTTTCAGTTTCTCGAAACTCTGAACCAGAGGATCTCAAATTCAAGGTTTTTCTACTACAAATTGTTGAAAGGCTTCTTGCCTAAGGTAGTTTGTCCATTTCTCTTATCAAGTCTTCAACCTACTCATTTTCAAATCACCTCACTGATTGAAGTTATATCAAGACTTCTTTTGTTTCTCACATGCCGAATCTAGTCGCCGAGTTAGAGTGATATCTTCCCGAGTCTCTACCCATTTGATCACCCATTAAAAACTATCGTGACATAAAAACTGATGGGCTTTAGGGTCTGCTTCTGCTGCAATCCAGGAGTGACTTCTGTCGCCAACATTTATGGCGTCGTTGCTGGGGACGAAGTTGAAAATTTTCCCTAGGATTGAATGACATCGAGCTTCTGATTCTGAAGGTGCATCAGGCATCAGAACCCTTGAATATTGCTACTGTGCACCTGGCGACTCCATTGTGATGACTCCGCTGGGGAGAACTTGCATTATTAATTGTGGCTTTCAGAGGCAGACACACGCGGTCTCACCCACAACTGCCTCTAGCTACACCTGAAACTGATCCGGAGGTGGTTCTCAGAAAAGGAAAGAACTATGAAAAGGAAGCTTCCACCGTCGAGCCAGGTAATCTGCCATCTCCTTTTGTAAGAACTCCATTTTCTCCTCCTCGGTTTCATAGCAGGCCTCTTTCTGAAGTTTCCCGTTTCCTGAATTTCAAGAGTGTTCTTGTTGAGGTTTCCCCCCTTGGTCCGAGATTAGAGGGAGAAATCCTCGTTACTCCCATTTCTCTTGAGGCTGCACCTTGGCGTAGACCCAGGACCACCAAATATTTTCCCACTCCTGGCTTTACCGCTCCTCCTCTTGTTACGATTGTCGTTTCTCCGTAGAGGGAAACATCAGCTGACTTAAGCTCGCTAGCCTTCTCCTTAAATCCCCTCTTGTTTCCCACTCCACTTCGGGACTCATTCCTAGTAGCCCCTTCGTGAACTCCTTCTCCTCCGAGTTCTCCTCCACCTAATATCCCTATGGCAGGAGAAAATCCCCCTATGACTAGAATGGAGGCCATTATAGCCACTAGGTATGCTCCCCTTGTGCTACCGTAGCCTCTCAACGCCCTCCCAGCAGATGGTTACCTCAAGAAGCTGCCCAAGTTTACAGGTGAGGGGGACATAACTGCAGAAGAACACCTAGAAGCCTTTTACCATTTCACAGATGATAATGTCATCATGCATGCAGATGTATGGATGAGGATTTTTGTCCATAGCCTTCAAGGTGAGGCTAGAAAATGGTTCAAATCCCTGCCTCCTGGATCTATTGATGGGATCGAAGCTTTAGATAATGCCTTTTTTAGACAGTGGGGAGATAAAAAAGACTTCATGTATTACATGACAGAGTTTGGGTCTTTGAAGAGAAAAGAAGGAGAGTATGTCTCCGACTTCTCCAAGAGATTCAATAAAATGTACAATAAAATCCCTGTTGAGATCAAACCCTCATAAGCCTTTTCAAAGATCACTTATGCCAGCGCTTTTGATCCTGATTTTTGCCTCCTTCTCAGGGAACGAAGAGCCACTACTTTGGCCCATATGCAAGATGCATCCATGGAGGTAGAATCTAATATATTGGTTGTTGACTGACTCAGGAACACTGCTGGTAGAAACATATCCAGGCAGAGGCCTGAATCTTCCTCATCCAGCTCCTCTCCCCTACCCCTTCAGACAGATGAGACAGCTAGAATACTAAAGTCACTTTCTATTAGAATGGATAGGTGGGAGTTAGAAGGGAAGCCCATGTACATAAATCCCCAAAATGTTGATGGTAGAGGTTTCAGGAGACCTGATAACAATGGACCGTGGGCCTTCCCAAGGGAACAAAGGGAAAAAGACAGAGAATATCAAAGGATTCAAACCCCTCTCCAAAATAACTTGGTTACTCATGAGGGAGGGGAGAAGATAGACGAGTTCGACCCCGAAATTCATTGTGTTGAAGAAGCTCCTCCTTTTCCCCATCCGACTCAATCTGCATATGAAAAATCCCTAATGAAAATCCAAATCCATGAGTTAGGTAAGGGAGAAAGGGAAGTTCACACCTCTAATAGATACAATCTCAGGTCAAGGAAGAAAGAAGGAAACTTTGACAGCCAAGACCTAGCCCCTTATAGCAGATAGGCCTACTAAATCTGTAGCAGTCACTACTAAAGAAAAGAAAACTCAGAGTGCTTCTCCAGCAGCCAAAGAGCCTATCACTGAGGTAAGGGAAGCTCCTAAGCCTATCCCATCCTTCAATTTTGAGCATGAGATTCAGAAGATTAGAATTCCTGTAACCCTATCTTAACTCGTTAAAAACGAAGATTTCAAAAGGTCCCTCTCCAAGTTGCTACAATATGAGTCCCCCTAGCCTCCCTCTGACTCAATATACTTTCAATATGAGAACCTAGTAGTCATCCTAGGGCCCATGGTATAATATAGAGATGACTCATCCCCTCCCTTCTACACATCCCTGAATATACATGATAAAGTGTTGCATAACTGCCTCATGGATTCAGGGACTTCCCATAACCTTATGCCCAAAATAGTAATGGAAGAGTTGGGAATGGAGGTGACAAAAGCTTATCATGATTTATATTCTTTCGACTCAAGGAGAGTGCAGTGTCTAGGATTCATCAAAGACCTGGTGGTTTCTTTGTTTCATCTGCCCATGAAGAGTGTGGTCATGGATATTGTGGTAGCAGGCGTTCCCCCCAAGTTTGGCATGCTGTTGTCAAGGTCTTGGATTAAAAGACTTGGAGGAACGTTACAAATGGATCTCACATACGCCACCATTCCGGTATTTGGAGGGGAACATAGGAGGTTATACAGAGAAGCCCAGCTAGCCTATATTGTCAGTGATGAAGCAAACCCCACTAATCATCCCATCTTTGCACTTGACACTGATCTGTCTAGTTTGTTACAGATCACTGGAGTTCTCGAGGCCCCTTTACAAATCAGAAAGCATCCCATTCTTAACCAATAGATACCTCCTCCAACCACCTCTGTTTGGAAGATGTTCTTTGACGGAGCTTCCTCCAGTATAGATGTAGGCGCGGGAGTGATTTTCATATCGCCCTGCCAAGAGACCATATCCCTGTCATACAAGCTGGAATTTGGATCTACCAACAACGTGGCGAAATATGAAGGGCTTCAAAAGAAATGGGAATCAAAGAGATGTCAGTGTTCGAAGATGCAGAATTGATAATCCAACAAGTCAGGGATATTTATCGGGCCAAGCATCCTCAGCTCAGGAGTTACAGAAATGAGGTATGGGACCTGATTGATAATTTCTTCTCATCTTTCAACATTACCTTTATCCCAAGGGAAGAAAATACCTTGGTCGACTCCTTAGTAGTATCGGCCAGTCTGTTCAGGATCTCTCTGCCGCCAAAGATCCATGGTGAGGTCGAAATAAGATACAGACCATCCATCCTGGATAATGTAAAGCATTGGGAGGTATTCGAGGATGATCTTGAAATTCAAAATTTTCTTCAGTCCGTCGATGAGTTTTTTGAATTACACATTGATCAGGATCCTGACCCCGAAGGTGACCCTCCCTCTGATATATTCTTAAATAAAATCATTAATCACCAGATTATTCAACTGCCTAGTAATCACATTCCAAGGGGACTAGTCCCTTTAGAGAGGTTGTTCGACAAGAATGATGTGGCAGTTAATGGTGGTGTTTCAAATAAAGATGTTGATACAAGAAAATGAAACATTGGCACCCAGGAGAAGCCTAGGTTTATCATATTATCGAGCAGCTTGAACAGTGAACAGAGGGAAAAATATACTGAGTTATTGAAAGAATTCGCTGATGTGTTCGCATGGGCCTATGAAGACCTCAAGACTTATGACACATCTATCATTGAGCACAAGATTCCACTGAAAGAAGAGGCTAATCCACTCAGGCATAAGCTGAGATAGATAAATCCCATGTTGCTACCTGTCATGGAGAAGGAAGTGAAGAAATTGCTAGATGCCCAAATTATTTTTCCCTTGAGATATTTCGAATGGGTGGCCAATTTGGTCCCAGTAAGGAAGAAAAGTGGAGAAATCAAACTCTGTGTTGATTTCAGGAACTTGAATAGGAGCTCAAGGAAAGACAATTACCCCCTGCCCAATATGAAACAAATACTGCAGAGGGTAACCGGTGCATCTAGGATATCCATGATTGATGGTTTTTCTGGCTATAATCAGATATCAATCATACTTGAGGATAGAGAAAAAATGGCCTTCACCACTCCTTGGGGCACATTCATGTATGCCAAAATTCCTTTTGGATTAATGAATGCATGGGCAACATTCTAGCGAGCCATGGACATAGCCTTCATCGGGGAGAAAGATAAGTTTGTGGTGATCTACCTGGATGACATAATAGTTTTCTCCAGGTCTGACAGGGAGCACTACAGTCATCTGAGAAAAGTTTTTTTGAAGTTTCGAAGGTTCGGCCTATCCTTAAATCCCATAAAATATTTGTTTTCTATGAAGGAGGGGAAGCTATTAGGCCATATAGTATCAGAAGAAGGAGTGAGGATTGATCCTAGCAAGGTAGAGGCAATTCAAACCCTACCACTTCCTAGATCCAAGAAAGAAGTTCAGGCCTTTTTAGGKAAGATTAATTTCTTGAGGAGATTCGTCTCAAATTTTGCTGAGTTGGTGAAACATATCACAGCCATGCTCGGGAAGGGAAATGAAKTGAAGTGGACCGCTGAACCCAGGGAATMTTTTACCCAAATAAAAAGAGCGTTGACTGAGGCACCTGTGMTGATCAGTCTTGACTATTCCAAAGGATTCCTAATTTTCTCTTTTGCTTCTTTTGATACAGTAGCGRCGGTCTTGTTGYAAAAAAATGAGGAAGGGCGAGAACAACCCTTTGCCTTTTTCAGYAAGGCATTAAGAGATGCAGAKATCAGGTATGAAATCATGGAAAAGYAGKCTTATGCCTTAGTAAAGGCCCTCAAAGMTTTCAGGATCTATGTCYTGCACTCAAAGGTGATAGCATACGTTCCTTCAGCCTTTGTGAAGGACATCCTTATACAGCCTGACATGGATGGGRAAAGAGGGAAGTGGATTGCMAAAATACTAGAGTTTGATCTGGAGATTAAGCCTACCAAGTTGATAAAGGGGTAGGTTTTAGCCAAGCTRCTGGYTGAATCCAATTGCAAAGCCTTGGGGATTAGCTACATCAATGCCTGCTCAAAAATTCCGCAAGCTGAGTCATCCAATAAGAATTCTCAGRGTGCCTTATCACTAGCAGCATGCACCTGGTACAAGGATATCTTGTAYTTTTTGCAAGAATTGAAGCCTCCTGATGGAATGGGAAAAAKCAAGGCGAGAGMTCTAAAGCTCMAGGTGGTCAGATATTGCCTCATTGACCAAGCCTTGTACTGGAAAGACCCTTTAGGGGWATTTTTAAGATGTCTAGACCCRCAAGAAGCCCAGAAGGTTATATTTGATTTCCATAAYGGCCTTTGCRGGGGGCATCATTTCTRGAAGACCACAGTTCATAAGATCCTCAGGRCTGGATATTACTGGCCTACTTTATTCGCTGATGTCTGCAGAGAAATYAGAGCTTGCATCAAATGCCAGAAGTTTTCAGGAAAACAACAGCTTAGATCACTGCCATTAAAGCCTATAGTAGCTTCAACACCTTTTYAGCRGTGGGGGTTAGACTTSATTGGAGAAATTCATCCTCCCTCAAGCRRCCAACACAGATGGATCCTGACTGCGACARACTATTTCACCAAGTGGATAGAAGCTACCCCTACCAGGAGTACTTCTCACAAATTAATTATCATCTTCCTGGAGGATATCSTAGCTAGATTCGKCTRTCCCAGCAAAATCGTCACCGACAATGCCGCCTCTTTCAGGTCTGAGCCTTTGGTTAAGTTCTGTGAACAATTTGAGATTTTKYCGATCCACTCTACTCCCTATTATCCTCAAGGAAATGGACTAGAGGAGTCTTCCAATAAAAGTCTGATCAAGCTCATCAAAAAATTATTGGAAGACAATAAAAGGGCCTGGGATTCGAAGCTCAAATTTGCCCTATGGGCCGACCGGGTGACAACAAAGAAGTCTCTRGGCATCTCACCTTTCCAACTTGTTTATGGAACARAAGTTGTTTTYCCTAATCAGCTCWCTTTACCTGTGGCAAAATTCCTCCAGGACCTTGAAGGAGAACCTGACCATATGGTCAGAAGGATTCATCAGATGGTGGAAGTTCARMAGATCARGGAATAGGTCATGGATAGGGCCTACCATCATCAACARAAGATCAAGMAAACCTTTGACAAGAAGAKAAAAAAGAYAGATTTCGAGATCMGGGATTTGGTACTTAAGTGGGATGCACCCAGACAGGATAARGGAAAACATAGCAAGTTTGATGCCCTCTGGATCGRCCCCTTCARAATCTYTGAGGTCTTCTCAAACAACACRTACCAGTTGCATGATCTAGAGGGCRAAGAGGTTTTCAACAACCCAGTAAATGGGCATTTTCTAAAGAAATGTTTTGTTTGAGCCTTAGATGGCTCCTTTGTTTGTAAATATTATCCTTTAGTTCTTTATTCATTTTATGTTTGTATATTTTCGGCTTAGTAAAAGACTCTGTAGCCCAATAGCAAGGCACTAAAACTGCAGAATGAGTTCTTAGAGCATCACAGGGAYGACTCTATCCCTCATGGAGCCTAATGTTAGCRACATTATTTGTCTTGGGGCTCAAGTACACCCAGGTCTGCAGGTTACSCRGGAAGCGCCCCAACACAAAGYAGGAGAATCTCTYTTCYGATCACAAGTCAAGCGAGYGGGCGAAGTGTTGGYTGTCAKCCACCGAGATTMAACTGCAAAGAAAATCGAYGRTCATCGGGATTTCGAGGCTRCCGATTTGTCCAAGATTTATCAKAAGCGTAGCRCCAATAGTTCAGGMAAATATGGGTCATCCGATCTAGTTGAGACAGGTGGCAGTCAGTCMGCATTTCGGAGATCGAYGTCTCGGGAGACAAGGAGMCTCCCATTCTTTAYAGCTGAAATCGYCGATCAGCAAAACRCTGAAAGCACCTTTGGAGCCAAGCCCACAGTCCTAGCACCAGGTCACATCAAGTGAGCCTGTGAATGGGGGTAGCCCCCTTTATAATAACGAATGTTATCTGGGCCGTTCATCTGAAGGATGCGTGACGTACATCCGTGTCACATCGGCATTTGGGAATTCGAGGGGTAAGCGCTCCTCATCATTTCACCTCTCGAGACCTCGAATCCTGAAATGTCGAAAGCGCCTAGAATTAGGCTCATGGCTTTGGCGCCTGGTCACAAAGGAGTAGACCTAAAGGAGGGGYGCTAATSTTTATCATTCGACGAGACGGGCCCCAAAGCSCCGAGAGTGATCTYAGCCGTTCATCATGGATGAACATGTGGTGCRCGATTGGGTCCTCYCRGCCTCTYGCCCATCGCGATTTCACAGCAGGAAGACTTTMTCCTTCCTATCCACGAACTCTAAAGCGTCGAAAGTGCCCAAAAGCGRGCCCACAATATCGAGGAGCAGTCTCARCCGTCCATTTGAAATGGACACCTGGCGCGTGRTTTGGCTCCCCGCCTTTTSGCCCATCGCGATTTCGAAGTGTAAGAAGTGGCTCCCCCATATCCCTGATGCRYGAAGTGCCAAGAGTGTCCAAGACTGGGACCCACAACATCACCGAAGTGCGTTCARGACCGTCAGATCTAGAGGGGMRCATGGCGTYAGATTAAKCCGCCTCRRCATTTCKCCCATCACRATTTCRAAGTGCAAGGATTAGMTCCTTCCCATTCGTGAAYGCCGAGGGTGCCTTGGGGATAAGCRCGTGGTCACWGCCCGTGGTCACTTGGGAAAGAAAWGAGCYGCTCMRGAAGGGCCRAAGTCGTCATGTATGTTCACAGAAGGWATTMCCGCRATCTCCAAGTGCCATTTGATCCAACCTCGGYCYTGGTTTTYGCTTSGAGTAAATRWMRGCGAGAARGGKYKGTTGAAACCTCTCCTCATTCATTAAATGCAAGGAATGGAGGGTCTGGCAAGCAGAMTRCTCGAGAGGGTCCTGTGTACCCATTTTTCTAGAGAAGCCATGYTGAGTTCTCGACTAGCTGGAGGAGGTCTGCACACGCTAACTCRRCATTTAYTGATTCAGCTACTCCTTCCTTGCAAAGGCCATGCGAAKTTAAGGAGACGTCTGAYGAAGGAMTTTTKCCYGAAGATTGATTGAAGAGACGCTACGCCTTGAAGGGMGAGCGTGCCTCTGTTGGGCAAATCTGCCCAAGTATATGTACYCAATTTTTGCATTTTTGAAGGTATCRATGGTTGAGCAAGGCTCCTGATTGTAAAAATTTAATGAAGCATTGTTATTCTAGTTATGCATGAACTCTTGAGACTTCTTGTCTTATGAATGTCAGTTTCCTTCATGTATTTGTTTACACTGTGTTAGAACTACTCAGAATTGGAGAATCCAGTCGAGTGGTAACTGTTATAGGATGATGTAGATTGGATGACTGTAACAGTTTCATTGTTTCTAATCAGTCCTTATGATTTTCTTAAGCGCTGAATGACTTGGAATTGGAGAATCCAGTCAAGTCCCCCTTTTAGTTTCTCGAAACTCTGAACCAGAGGATCTCAAATTCAGGGTTTTTCTACTACAAATTGTTGAAAGGCTTGTTTCCTGAGGTAGTTTTTCCATTTCTCTTATCAAGTCTTCAACCTACTCATTTTCAAATCACCTCACTGAATGAAGTTAGATCAAGACCTTTTTTTTTTCTCACATGCCGAATCTAGTCCTTGAGTTAGAGTGATATCTTCCCGAGTCTCTACCCATTTGATCACCCATTAAAAACTATCGTGACATAAAAACTGATGGGCGTCAGGCTCTGCTTCTGCTACAATCCAGGAGTGACTTCCGTCGCCAGCAAGGGGGTTGGAAAAGAGATTATGCCATAATCATGAATGTAATAGATGATTAGCATGAAAAGAGAAAGATGAATAAAGATAGAGTTTAGAGAGGATATTGAGTCTTGTGGTATCTAATTATCTATGTGTGCTTATGAATTATGTTTCAATGCTTCATAGACTAGACTTAGTTTATGGATCAATTCTGGTGTAATATTCATGACTGCAACTATGAAGAATCTCTGTAATAATTGGAAATATTCTAAGCAGAGGAATCTAAAAGAAAGTAATACTAACTAGAGTTGAATCACACACACATATAAAAGAAGGAACAATGAATCAAGTATCTGCCTCCCTTTCCCTTACTACTGCAGAAGCCTGGTTTTTGCAGTCCCAATAGATACCTCAGGTGAGACTTTATCTGCACAAGCAAGTGATGTTGAAAGGGCTGGTGTATGGTGGGTTTGTTGGTCATAGTTAAACCGAACCTTGGGTATTACAACCTGTGCACATGCAAGTTAAGGCAACAAATGGTTTCATTGTCGGGACTGGAAAATTATGATTAAGGGAATGTTTTGGAGGCTGACTAAGAAGGAGATCATGGACTGGTTAGAAAAAAAAGAACTAGAATTTGCATGATAATAGAAAAGGAACCCACAGATGAGTGACAAGAAATGGATGCAAAGGTATGTGTTCTCTGATTTGCATGAAATTTTCTTTGTCAAATTTCCAAAAATTATGACCGAGTGGCTAGAAAGGTTAGTAGAAAAAACATGAAGGTTTAGTGCCGCAACACCAAGGAATTGGAATCCTGAATTGGCAAGACATTTGAATTCGTTAAGCATCCAAACTAATCGAGAAATTGATTTTTGGTTGGATAGTGTACTAGGGTTATGTTACAGAATTTGGAGTAGATTACATTAAATCATATAGTGTTGTATAAAGAGACTTTTTCAAAGGTGCACGTGGGAGGTTCCTGAAATTGTTAAATACGTGAATAAAAATGTGGTTATGTGAAAAACATGTGATGATAATGAATTATGACGACTAAAAGGTCTTTGTGCACATAGGGGGAGCCGGAGGATGACAAGAGGATCATCTGAGAGAATGAAGAAAACAATGAGAAAGGAAGAAAGGGACTGAGGATGCAAGAGGTAAGTATGCTAGAGGAAGAGTATGAGTTTGGAGAGTTTCATGGAGGAAGGAGGTACAAGAGGAAAAATACTAGGGATGCAAGAGAAGAGCAACACAATGATCCAGAGGAAAGAGAACCTTGTGTACTAGTCTGAATCGTGGTGATACCATATATAGGAGGAGAAGAAGAGGAGTTTCAGTCCAATCCAGTAATAGAAGAGCTAGTAAGTCCTGCTCAGACAGGATCCTGTTAGAAAAGCAGGACCACAGAGAAATAACATAAAACAAATGTGGAAACAAAACATAGAAGATAGACAATACAAGAGAGACACATATTTATGTGGTTCACCCAGTGTGGGCTACGTCCACCAGAGAAATTACCAGGTCCTTTCTTTATTATTATCCAACAAATGAAGGGATACAACCTACAACAAAACCCATTGTAACTTCCTCTTTTTTCTCTCACAGTCTCCTCTCTCAGAATACAGTACTTGCCATAATACATAGCCGCAATACATTTCCCTCATAAAAGAGGGTTTCCTTCTAGGGAAAAAAACCCTAACATAATTTCTACCATTAGATCTGCGACCTTATAATGAACGATCCAGATTTACAATGAAATTACAATATACTTCTAGGGTGTAAAGTCTTCATGGGGTATAAATACGACTGAAAAACACAAGACCTCTGAGCCAGGAAGATAATCAGGCTCCACAACCAACAATCTCCCACTTGGAGATTGATCTCAACAACTCTAACGTTGTTGTATATGATGGACTCTGAACCTGGCAAATTTCTCATATTCATCTTCATTCTTGAAGACTAACTGAAACTGAGCAGGAGCTCAGTTTCTCTCTGGTTACTCCTTTTGTTAACATATCTGCAGGATTTTCGCTAGTGTGTATCTTTTCCAACTTCAAATGTCCATCTTCCAAGGTGGATCGTATGAAGTGGTACCTCAACTGTATATTCTTAATCTTCGAATGGAAGGCTGAGTTCTTTTCAAGATGAATTTCACTCTCATTGTCATAGTACAACCTGCTATTCTCCTGCTTCTTTCCCAACTCCTCCATAAACCTATGTAACCAAATCATCTCTTTACTAGCCTTTGTAGCAGCAACATACTCTGCCTTTGTTGTTGAAAGTGCAACAACCTTTTGCAGTTTCGAAATCCAACTTACTGTTGTTCCACCTATAGTAAAAACATACCCTGTGGTGCTCCTCCTGTTGTCTTTATCATCTATCATATTTGAATCAACATATCCCTGTATAAAAGTGTTTGAACCTCCAAAACATATTGCATGAGTAGTAGTACCTCTCAAATACCCAAGAATCCACTTTACTGCCTCCCAATGTTCTTTACCTGGATTGTTCATATACCTGCTCACAACTCCCACTGCATGTGCAATATCTGGTCTTGGGAAAACCATTGCATACATCAAGTTGCCAACTGTTGATGAATAAGGGACCCTGGGCATGTATTCTATCTCCTCCTATGTCTTGGGACACATTTCCTTAATTGATTTGAAATGGCTGGCCAAAGGTGTACTAACTGGTTTTTCATTCTGCATTCTAAACCTCTCCAACACCTTCTCTGTATACTCACCCTGAGACAATGTCAATTTTCTATTTTTCATCTCTCTTGTTATTCTCATGCCAAGGATTTTCTTTGCAGTACCCAAATCCTTCATCAAAAATGAATTGGATAATTTCTTATTGAGCATATTTATATCCTTCATATTAGACCCTGCAACAAGCATGCCATCTACATACAATAGCAAGATAATATAGCTTCCATTTTCTATCTTTTTAAAACAAACACAATGATCAAAATGACATCTACTATAACCCTGTTCTGTCATAAACCTGTCAAACTTCAAATACCACTGCCTTGGAGCTTGCTTTAGGCCATACAAGCTCTTCTTCAACCT
>JZKD02S2078358.1:37259-50651 GCA_000966675.3 Picea glauca | reverse complement strand
TATTTACCTTACAGGTTTAGCATAGTAAACATAGGTAAATAAGTGCAAAAAGGTCAAAAAGGGTAATGGAAATGCAACAGAAAGATAGCCCGATTTGGTGCCCAACATCTCCCCCCAACTAGTCTTCTGCATGCCCTCATGCAGTTCGACGCCTCCATAGGTCTGGATTTCACTGACTGCTGGCTTCCTGAAAATGGGTGAGATCATATTCTTCGGCCATCTCTGTCCTTGGAACTTTAAAACCATATGAAAGGAGGACTTCTTCCCACCAATCTTCCGAGACAATATACGCCGGAGTGTAATTTTCTACTGGCAACCAAATAGTGGGAAACTGAAATCGGAGTCCCATCCATCGGACCCCGCATGTTCAGACACATGCCACATATTTGGGCACTCTGGGGAGCACTCGTGAAAAATTTGGTGCCCCAAAAGGTTCCTTGTTCCAGATAGCTGTAGGTTCCATCATCCACCTTTTTTGACAATAATCAAGGGCCTCTTCATGAAATGTGACTATTTGCTTAACACAAAGTTCAAGGCACCAATTTTGTGTCCTCAACATTCTGTCTCTATTCCCCTTAATTCCCAAAAAGGTATTGTGTTTAGTGAACATGGTGACTGACCTCTCAGGTTATCCTCTTACTATAAATGAATTTGTAACCTGATTAGATTCAAATGTGTTAAAATCCTTTTGCCAGCTGATCTGATTGAAAGTGTAAGAGGTGAGGGCCCTTAAATGGATGTCTCCCGCATATGGGACCGGATTGAATTCTCTATCCAGGCGTAGCAGATACCCATGCAGGTAAAATTCACACATCAAATGTTGAGTTGGCACGTTGTGGTGCCTCATTATTTGGAGGAATTGTACACCATTTTCTATTTTATAACTAATCTCGTTTTTGATGCTCTCCATTCAGAATAAAAGAAAACGTTCATGTAAGAATAAAGAATAACAAGAAGCAGGGGGGCAAAATTCCATCACCTCTTGCGCCAAATTAAGCATCTGCTCCTTATCAGTTTTCATCTTTGCCACTTGATTTTCCAGCTGCTCCATCTTGAGTTGCTGCTTCGCATGCCTTAATCTCATGATGTCTATACGCTCCACATATTCAAAAATAGTTGTGGAGGCTCGTTCTTGAGTTCTTATGACCTCGTTTTGATACTGAGCCATGGTAGATTTCCAAGTCCGCACTTCGACCATTAAGGCATGCTCATGGTCTTCAAACAATCGCTCGACTGGGTCTGTTTGAGTAGAAACAGAGGTTATGGCTACCTGGTCTGTTTGAGTCTATATTTATACTCCTATGGCCTTTGACTTTCTAGCTTGCTGCTTGTATTTCTTCAGCCTCTTTTGCATTTTGTGTACATGTTTCCTTAGTTTCCTGACCTCCATCTTAAGCCACATTGTCTCTTTAAACTATAGCTGATGTTTTTGTTTGACTGGGAGTCTTACGACCTTCTCGCTTGGCTCTTCCATTGGCTCATTCGTCGGGACCACTTTGCTTGGTCCCTCCTCTTCACCTACGACTATTTTATCTTGTTGCGTGCTCACTGCGACTGGTGGTGCCCTTGCGAGATGCTCTCCTGCTAATGTGTCTGTTTGAGTATCATCCACCCCACACGGTTGTGGCTTTTGTGATAAAATTGGAGGAATGGTGAGATGTTCTTCTGTGTGCTGAAGGGAACGAGTTCACCTTGCTCCTCTTGGAATAAAGGAGAAAAAGGATAACTGGAAGGGATCTTCAATGTTCAGTCCCGAGGTCGATGTTGGTTCTTATGGGTCAGTGCCAACCTCACACCATAGTTCTCCCAACACTTCTTCCATGAGTTCTATGGTCGAGGTGGTCACGACCTCTTCTTCATTCGGGTTATCCTCCTCCATTGACTCCATGGTGACAGGAGGTCCTTGTGGGGTACCCTCGATTGCAATATCGACCAATTCAACTACTCCTGTCTATTTTGACCCTACTTCTATGGTTATCATGCTATGAAATTACTCTGCTAGTTCCACAGGCGAGGCTGGTTCTTGTGGGATAGCCTCGGCCATGGTACTAGTGGGCCTTTCTGTGTCAACTTTCGTATCTTCCATTGATTCCATGGTTTTGGCTTGCTCTTGGGGAGAAACCTCTTCTTCAAATTCTTCAGCTTCCATCTCCATCTCTTCCGATTCCTCATGGTCAACACAATCATCTTCTCTTGCATTTTCCTCCTTCGTGGCTTCTGGTTCATCTTCTCTAGTATCCACAATGGCTGCTACTTCTTCCTCTATGGAATCCTGAAACAGTTCCCATGGAATCGAGATTCATCTGATGGAATTCATTACTAACAGCTAAACCAGCCCATGGTGGGTGATGACCGCTGATACCTGTCGCGACTCCTGAGACGAATGTGCCATTAGGTGAAGGCTTCTCCATAAGAAATAAGGCACATTCAGTGAGAAATATTCTGCTTGGGGAAATCGCAGGTCAGCTAGTATTCAGAGATGGTATTTGAATATGGTGGAGTATCTCTCTTCGAAAGTCATATATCTCATGACGAACTCTGCTACTTCTTCCCATGGATGCGACAACGAGTTTCGGTCATATCCTTGACCCTTCTGCACGATGCTTTCTCCCACCTGTAAAAAAACTTCGGGAAACTCTGGAAGGACAGTCCTTCTTGAAGACCATCACTGTCCGTTTTGAGGGAGTCCACTAAATTCTGCGATGGATTCGTTTGTCACAGGGATTTCAATTCCGTGGACCCGAGAGCTTCCTTCTCTCAAGTTGAGTGCAAATTCTGCCGCAATTTCTTTGTTCGACCCTTTCAACCTGTCAAGGTAAACATTCCAGCTTGCATTCTGAAAGACCTGCCATACCTCCAGATTGTTTCAAACTATCGTTGTATCTTCAGGCTCATGCCACAAAGATCATCCACCCATTGCTGTAGAGGCAGAGTCAACATGACGAATGCAGTTAGCTGGTAGGGGAAAATGACAGGGCTCCAAACCATTGGCAACTGAAATAGTGTCATGTCGCTTTTGGGGACAACAGATGAAACAGTGTTGGTATGTTTGAAAATGATGATAGATTGTGGTGGTACTATCAGAGATTTAATGCAGCGTGTTGGGGAGGTGACTGATTATGACTCTTCACGTACGAGTACGCTTTTGAACATATCAAGTTATGATTACGAAGCACCGAAATCATTGGCTTCTATTTGGTGAGGATTGTGTGTCATAAATTATTTTTCGTGGTATGCCATCGTTTGTTATGACGGTTCCCCTCCAACTTAATTATGGCCATCCATGACACATTTTGATGTTTTTTTGGAATATTTTAATTAAATCCATAAAATTCAGTGGAGTCATACCTGGGGACTTACCTTATGGTGGAGTAACAAAAAAATGTCTGACGGAGTAACGACAACAGGGCGTAACAACAACAGTGAGTAGTCAACAATTGATAGAATAATGACGATGGTGGAGTAGCAGTAGTTACAGAGTAACGAAACCGACAGAGTAATGACAGTTGTGGAGTAATAACACCGCTAGAGAATCAATAGTTGCAGAGTAGCGGTATAGGCGAAGTAACGAAAGTTGAGGAGTAACAACAATTACAGAGTAACAACACTTAGTGGAGTAATCAATACACACCAGTGGAGTACCAACAACGTCTTTATAGCATCACTGGTGGAGTAACAGCGCTGAGTGTTACATTTCTCCCGGCCATATTCCTTTGTTATTCCTGCAAAATACAAACAAGTAAGAATATATATATATTTTTTATTATTTTGGTTTTAATTTAATTTAATTTTTTTTTTTTTTAAGACAGAGTGAGAGTGTCCTTCATTCCAACAACCATTAAATAATATGAATCAGAAATATGTTTGACAAAGGCATTTCTAGAGGCTGGACGGTGGTATAGTTTTAGACAGTATCCGTTTACTAAGAATGAGGTATGATTCTCATCTATTGTAATTAATCTAACCATTCCATTGTTGAACACTGCGTCCACTTGATGTGGCCCCATCCAGTGAGTGTGAAGCTTGCCTTTGAAATCCTTAATTTAGGAATCATAAAGTAATGCCCAATTTCCCACATGAAACACCTTACTTTTGATAAATTTATCATGCCATTTCATTCTCTGCTGTTGAACAACAATGGTCTTCTGGACAACTATTGACCGAATCTCATCCAACTCATTCAACTATTCTAGTTGGTGTTTCTGATAGGTCTAAGCCTACTTCTAGAGTTGTTCTGAGTGTACTGATCTCAAATTCCACCGAAAACAAGGGGACTTTCCCATAGACTAATTCAAATGGAGAAAACCCAGTTGTGTTCCGCCATGTTGTTCTGTATGCCCATAAAGCTTCTGGAAGTTTCTGTGCCCAGTCCCGACGATGACTTGCTACTATCTTTGTCAAGATATTTTCCAATACCTTGTTTGTGCTTTATACTTGCCCATTCACCTGGGGGTGATAGGGGGTTGTCACTCTATGTTTGACCCCATATTTTTTCATCAGCTTTTCTATCATGTGGGATGTGAACTGTGATCCTCCATTCAACACAATTTCCCCTGGAGTACTGTATCGGGCAAAGATTTCTTCAAAAAGAAAGTCTACCACTACTTGCTCTGTTTCTCTTGTGACCGATCTGGCTTCCACCCATTTAGTTACATAATCAGTGCAGACTAGGATGTAATCTTTATGATGAGAAGGTGGGTTGAAGGGTCCAACAAAATCAATGGCCCATTTCTCAAACGGTTCAAGGACTATTTGAGGCTGTAGAGGCATTTCATCTACTTTCCCAGGTTGTCCCATCTATTGGTAGCTATCACACATTCAGACATAATCCCGGGCATCACGAAAGATGGAGGGCTAATAATATCCCATTTGCAACACTTTGTGACCTGTTCTTTTATCTAAAAAATGTCCTCCACAGGGTCCATCATGTGCAACCTTCAGTATCTCATAGATATTATATTTTACCACACAATGTCGAATCTGTTGGTCAACCCCTATATGAAAGAGATATCATGCCATCCATGAATATCGGGTACTCTGGTGAATAATCTTCCTTTGCTCCTTATATGACAAATGATGAGGCACCTTCCCTGAAGTAAGATAATTAGCAATATCTGCATACCACACAGTGTTAGAAGATACTGTAAAAAGATGTTCATCTGGAAAATTATCTTCAATTGGTGTATTCTTACCCTCATGTTCTATCCTAGATAAGAAATATGAAACCACATTGTCTTTCCCTGGTTTATCTACTATAGTAATATCAAATTCCTGTAGTAGCAAGAGCCATCTTGTGATACAACCAAGGGTAACAGGTTTATTCATTAAATACCTAATAGATGCACGATCAGTATGCACAAAGGTAGGATACCCGGTAATGTAGTGCCATAATTTATTGATGGCTTAAATGACAGCAAGGAACTCTTTCTCAGTCACTGTGTAGTTTAATTCAACAGGAGCCAAATTCTTACTAACATAGTAAACTGTGTATGGTATTTTGTCCTCTTGCTGTCCTAATACTGCACCANCATAGTAAACATAGGTAAATAAGTGCAAAAAGGTCAAAAAGGGTAATGGAAATGCAACAGAAAGATAGCCCGATTTGGTGCCCAACATCTCCCCCCAACTAGTCTTCTGCATGCCCTCATGCAGTTCGACGCCTCCATAGGTCTGGATTTCACTGACTGCTGGCTTCCTGAAAATGGGTGAGATCATATTCTTCGGCCATCTCTGTCCTTGGAACTTTAAAACCATATGAAAGGAGGACTTCTTCCCACCAATCTTCCGAGACAATATACGCCGGAGTGTAATTTTCTACTGGCAACCAAATAGTGGGAAACTGAAATCGGAGTCCCATCCATCGGACCCCGCATGTTCAGACACATGCCACATATTTGGGCACTCTGGGGAGCACTCGTGAAAAATTTGGTGCCCCAAAAGGTTCCTTGTTCCAGATAGCTGTAGGTTCCATCATCCACCTTTTTTGACAATAATCAAGGGCCTCTTCATGAAATGTGACTATTTGCTTAACACAAAGTTCAAGGCACCAATTTTGTGTCCTCAACATTCTGTCTCTATTCCCCTTAATTCCCAAAAAGGTATTGTGTTTAGTGAACATGGTGACTGACCTCTCAGGTTATCCTCTTACTATAAATGAATTTGTAACCTGATTAGATTCAAATGTGTTAAAATCCTTTTGCCAGCTGATCTGATTGAAAGTGTAAGAGGTGAGGGCCCTTAAATGGATGTCTCCCGCATATGGGACCGGATTGAATTCTCTATCCAGGCGTAGCAGATACCCATGCAGGTAAAATTCACACATCAAATGTTGAGTTGGCACGTTGTGGTGCCTCATTATTTGGAGGAATTGTACACCATTTTCTATTTTATAACTAATCTCGTTTTTGATGCTCTCCATTCAGAATAAAAGAAAACGTTCATGTAAGAATAAAGAATAACAAGAAGCAGGGGGGCAAAATTCCATCACCTCTTGCGCCAAATTAAGCATCTGCTCCTTATCAGTTTTCATCTTTGCCACTTGATTTTCCAGCTGCTCCATCTTGAGTTGCTGCTTCGCATGCCTTAATCTCATGATGTCTATACGCTCCACATATTCAAAAATAGTTGTGGAGGCTCGTTCTTGAGTTCTTATGACCTCGTTTTGATACTGAGCCATGGTAGATTTCCAAGTCCGCACTTCGACCATTAAGGCATGCTCATGGTCTTCAAACAATCGCTCGACTGGGTCTGTTTGAGTAGAAACAGAGGTTATGGCTACCTGGTCTGTTTGAGTCTATATTTATACTCCTATGGCCTTTGACTTTCTAGCTTGTTGCTTGTATTTCTTCATCCTCTTTTGCATTTTGTGTACATGTTTCCTTATTTTCCTGACCTCCATATTAAGCCACATTGTCTCTTTAAACTGTAGCTGATGTTTTTGTTTGACTGGGAGTCTTACGACCTTCTCGCTTGGCTCTTCCATTGGCTCATTCGTCGGGACCACTTTGCTTGGTCCCTCCTCTTCACCTACGACTATTTTCTCTTGTTGCGTGCTCACTGCGACCGGTGGTGCCCTTGCGAGATGCTCTCCTCCTAATGTGTCTATTTGAGTATCATCCACCCCACACGGTTGTGGCTTTTGTGATAAAATTGGAGGAATGGTGAGATGTTCTTCTGTGTGCCGAAGGGAACGAGTTCACCTTGCTCCTCTTGGAATAAAGGAGAAAAAGGATAACTGGAAGGGATCTTCAATGTTCAGTCCTGAGGTCGACGCTGGTTCTTATGGGTCAGTGCCAACCTCACACCATAGTTCTCCCAGCACTTCTTCCATGAGTTCTATGGTCGAGGTGGTCACGACCTCTTCTTCATTCGGGTTATCCTCCTCCATTGACTCCATGGTGACAGGAGGTCCTTGTGGGGTACCCTCGATCGCAATATCGACCAATTCAACTACTCCTGTCTATTTTGACCCTACTTCTATGGTTATCATGCTATCAAATTACTCTGCTAGTTCCACAGGCGAGGCTGGTTCTTGTGGGATAGCCTCGGCCATGGTACTAGTGGGCCTTTCTGTGTCAACTTCCGCATCTTCCATTGATTCCATGGTTTTGGATTTCTCTTGGGGAGAAACCTCTTCTTCAAATTCTTCAGCTTCCATCTCCATCTCTTCCGGTTCCTCATGGTCAACATAATCGTCTTCTCTTGCATTTTCCTCCTTCGTGGCTTCTGGTTCATCTTCTCTAGTATCCACAACGGTTGCTACTTCTTCCTCTATGGAATCCTGAAACAGTTCCCATGGAATCAAGATTCGTCTGATGGAATTCATTACTAACAGCTAAACCAGCCCATGGTGGGTGATGACCATTGATACCTGTCGCGACTCCTGAGCCGAATGTGCCATTAGGTGAAGGCTTCTCCATAAGAAATAAGGCACATTCAGTGAGAAATCTTCTGCTTGGGGAAATTGCAGGTGAGCTAGTATTCAGAGATGGTATTTGAATATGGTGGAGTATCTCTCTTCGCAAGTCATATATCTCATGACGAACTCTGCTACTTCTTCCCATGGATGCGACAATGAGTTTCGGTCATATCCTTGACCCTTCTGCACGATGCTTTCTCCCACCTGTAAAAAGACTTCGGGAAACTTTGGAAGGACAGCCCTTCTTGAAGACCATCACTGTCCGTTTTGAGGGAGTCCATTAAATTCTGCGATGGATTCGTTTGTCACAGGGATTTCAATTCCGCGGACCCAAGAGCTTCCTTCTCTCAAGTTGAGTGCAAATTCTGCCGCAATTTCTTTGTTCGACCCTTTCAACCTGTCAAGGTAAACATTCCAGCTTGCATTCTGAAAGACCTGCCATACCTCTAGATTGTTTCAAACTGTCGTTGTATCTTCAGGCTCATGCCGCAAAGATCATCCACCCATTGCTGTAGAGGCAGAGTCAACACGACGAATGCAGTTAGCTGGTAGGGGAAAATGACAGGGCTCCAAACCATTGGCAACTGAAATAGTGTCATGTCGCTTTTGGGGACAACAGATGAAACAATGCTGGTATGTTTGAAAATGATGACAGATTGTGGTGGTACTATCAGATATTTAATGCAGCGTGTTGGGGAGGTGACTGATTATGACTCTGCGCGTACGAGTACGCTTTTGAACATATCAAGTTATGATTACGAAGCACCGAAATCATTGGATTCTATTTGGTGAGGATCGTGTGTCATAAATTATTTTTCGTGGTATTCCATCGTTTGTTATGACGGTTCCCCCCCAACTTAATTATGGCCATCCATGACACATTTTTATGTCTTTTTGGAATATTTTAATTAAATCCATAAAATTCGGTGGAGTCATACTTGGGGACTTACCTTATGGTGGAGTAACAACAAAATGTCTGACGGAGTAACGACAACAGGGCGTAACAACAACAGTGAGTAGTCAACAATTGATAGAATAATGACGATGGTGGAGTAGCAGTAGTTACAGAGTAACGAAACTGACAGAGTAATGACAGTTGCGGAGTAATAACACCGCTAGAGAATCAATAGTTGCAGAGTAGCAGTATAGGCGAAGTAACGACAGTTGAGGAGTAACAACAATTACAGAGTAACAACACTTAGTGGAGTAATCAGTACACACCAGTGGAGTACCAACAACGTCTTTATAGCATCACTGGTGGAGTAACAGCACTGAGTGTTACATTTCTCCCGGCCATATTCCTTTGTTATTCCTGCAAAATACAAACAAGTAAGAATATTTTTATTTTTATTTTTTTATTATTTTGGTTTTAATTTAATTTTTTTTTTTTTTTTTTAAGACAGAGTGAGAGTGTCCTTCATTCCAACAACCATTAAATCAGACGAATCAGAAATGTGTTTGACAAAGGCATTTCTAGAGGCTGGACGGTGGTATAGTTTTAGACGGTATCCGTTTACTAAGAATGAGGTATGATTCTCATCTATTGTAATTAATCTAACCGTTCCATTGTTGAACACTGCGTCCACTTGATATGGCCCCATCCAGTGAGTGTGAAGCTTTCCTTTGAAATCCTTAAATCAGGAATCGTAAAGTAATGCCCAATTTCCCACATGAAACACCTTACTTTTGATAAATTTATCATGCCATTTCATTCTCTGCTGTTGAACAACAATGGTCTTCTGGACAGCTATTGACCGAATCTCGTCCAACTCATTCAACTATTCCAGTCGGTGTTTCTGATAGGTCTAAGCCTACTTCTAGAGTTGTTCTGAGTGTACTGATCTCAAATTCCACCGAAAACAAGGGGACTTTCCCATAGACTAATTCAAATGGAGAAAACCCAGTTGTGTTCCGCCATGTTGTTCTGTATGCCCATAAAGCTTCTGGAAGTTTCTGTGCCCAGTCCCGACGATGACTTGCTACTATCTTTGTCAAGATATTTTCCAATACCTTGTTTGTGCTTTATACTTGCCCATTCACCTGGGGGTGATAGGGGGTTGTCACTCTATGTTTGACCCCATATTTTTTCATCAGCTTTTCTATCATGTGGGATGTGAACTGTGATCCTCCATTCAACACAATTTCCCCTGGAGTACTGTATCGGGCAAAGATTTCTTCAAAAAGAAAGTCTACCACTACTTGCTCTGTTTCTCTTGTGACCGATCTGGCTTCCACCCATTTAGTTACATAATCAGTGCAGACTAGGATGTAATCTTTATGATGAGAAGGTGGGTTGAAGGGTCCAACAAAATCAATGGCCCATTTCTCAAACGGTTCAAGGACTATTTGAGGCTGTAGAGGCATTTCATCTACTTTCCCAGGTTGTCCCATCTATTGGTAGCTATCACACATTCAGACATAATCCCGGGCATCACGAAAGATGGAGGGCTAATAATATCCCATTTGCAACACTTTGTGACCTGTTCTTTTATCTAAAAAATGTCCTCCACAGGGTCCATCATGTGCAACCTTCAGTATCTCATAGATATTATATTTTACCACACAATGTCGAATCTGTTGGTCAACCCCTATATGAAAGAGATATCATGCCATCCATGAATATCGGGTACTCTGGTGAATAATCTTCCTTTGCTCCTTATATGACAAATGATGAGGCACCTTCCCTGAAGTAAGATAATTAGCAATATCTGCATACCACACAGTGTTAGAAGATACTGTAAAAAGATGTTCATCTGGAAAATTATCTTCAATTGGTGTATTCTTACCCTCATGTTCTATCCTAGATAAGAAATATGAAACCACATTGTCTTTCCCTGGTTTATCTACTATAGTAATATCAAATTCCTGTAGTAGCAAGAGCCATCTTGTGATACAACCAAGGGTAACAGGTTTATTCATTAAATACCTAATAGATGCACGATCAGTATGCACAAAGGTAGGATACCCGGTAATGTAGTGCCATAATTTATTGATGGCTTAAATGACAGCAAGGAACTCTTTCTCAGTCACTGTGTAGTTTAATTCAACAGGAGCCAAATTCTTACTAACATAGTAAACTGTGTATGGTATTTTGTCCTCTTGCTGTCCTAATACTGCACCAACCGCTATTTGGGAAGCATCCATATGAATATGGAAAGGTAATTCCTAGTCTGACCCTCTAAGGATCAGAGCGCTACAGACCAATTCCTTAATTCTCGTAAAGGCTCCATCACAGTCCTCTATCCACACAAAATCTGAATCTTTTGTTAGCAATTGAAAAAGTGGATGTGCTAGTTTAGCAAAATTTTCTATAAAACGCCTGTAATAACCAACACAACCAATAAAGATGCATACTTGCGTGGCCGTTTTGGGTGTTGGGAAATGATGAATTACCTTTGTCTTTGATGGGTCCATCCAGATTCCTTCAGCTGAGAGAAAATGTCCCAGAACAATTCCCTCTTCCTTCATCATATGGCATTTTTCCGTACTCAGTGAGACACGCACTTGTATACACCTTTCGAGAACTTTTTCTAAAGTTTTCAGCCCTTCAAGAAATGAATCCCCATATGGAGTAAAGTCATCCATGTAGATTTCAACACTGTCATCTATCAAATTAGAGAAGATTCCCAAAATTTCCCTCTGGAACGTTGCAGGAGCATTACACATGCCAAAAGGAAGGACCCGATATGCGAATGTTCCCCAGGGACATGTGAAAGTGGTTTTATCCTGATCTTCAGGAGCTATCTGGATCTGGTTATACCCACTAAACCCATCTAGAAAAGAAAAAAAACTTTTTGCTAGCCAATGTGTCCAAAACTTGATCAATAAATGGTAAAGGAAAATGATCTTTCTGCGTTGCCTTATTTAATTCTCGATAATCCACGCATATCTNTCAAAGCTAGTCTCTCTGGGTAAGGTGGTTCAGATTGATGTTGTTTCACAGGAGGTGCCTGGTTTCTATCAGTTTGTTTTGGCTCTTTATTAATTGGTTCTAATTCCTTACCTTCACTATCGAGTTGTTCAATGGTAACTGGAGGAGGTTGAACATTAACTGTCTGCCCTGATTGTAGATTCATTTCATACAAATTTGCAGTGGAAATGCTATATGAAGGTAGGTTAAGAATGTCAGTTTGATGAGCTCCCTTGCTATGAGGATTAAGATCAGGTTGGATTGGGAGTTGAGGATGGGAAGTTTGATTACCCAGAGGAACATTAGAGGGTAGTTGGAGTTGTTTCTGTGGCATCGGTTGAGGAAACTGCCCAGGAGGGGATCCTCACCAAGTTGGAGCCCATGGGGAGCTAGAACTGACATGTGGGTTCAACTGCTGCCACGGTGGAAACTGGTATTGTGGCCACATGGAAGGATAGGGCATGGACCGAGGATTCATATTAGAATTGTTGAAATATTGAGATGGATTTGAGTACATACCTTGATTTCCCATCAGTGGTCGAGGTGGCCATGGATTTCTAGACCCCATGAGGTATAGTTTCTCCATGTCTTTCCCCGTTCCTTGAAATACTGCTTTCAGGCCTGGAAGGGAGGGGCATGAGCTTTTTGCATGATTTATCTCGCAGATTGCACATTCCTCTATGGAGTTTGGTGTACATTCCCTCTCTGGATGCTTCTTTCTACACATGGGCATAATATAGCCATATTCCTGTCCAATTCCAACTGCTTCTATTTTACTTGCAGCGTATCCATATGTGCCGACATGGTGTTGAGGATATCCATCCTCAGATTGTCTAGCAGGTTTCTGATTTCTGCTTTCGTAACAACTCCACCAGACCCTTTTTCTGAGCGAATTCCTTGTCTGTTTCTTGCAAGCCCCCTAGAGCACTGAATACATAATTCGCAGATACATTCGAAGCTTTCTTTAGAGATGTCTCCCTTTCCCACAATGTTCAATAGTTCCGTTGAGTCCTCACGGAAAGATCAGAGGAGGACAATTTTTAGAATTTCCTTATCCAGGTAAGAGTGACTCGACCTCTGTAAGGTGTACTTGAATCGTTCCACACAATCTTCCAAACTCTTGTCTTCTTTTTGTGTGAACTTGAAAAGTTCCTTCTTAATGTTCCAGGATTTACAATAGTCCTGGTAGTTTTCCATAAAATCTGTCTGCATTTCATCCCATGTGAAAATAGAGCTTCCTCCAAGGCCCATGAACCATCACAGAGCCATTCCTTTTAATGTAGATAGAAATTTTTTTAACTTTTGGGCCTCCGTCGTGTAGTCATACCCAAGCACACTATGTCAAACTTAAATAGAAATGTGTCAAGATCTTCTAAAACAAGCCCATGAAAGTTTGGTAAGGCTGCTAATGGAATAGGCTTTGTGGGAACACCATCTCCCAGATCTCCAACTGGAAACTCGATAATGGAGGTTGTGGGAGCCATAAATATCTTCCAATAACCGCTGGGTATTTCACCAGGCTCTGTAGGAGATGGCTGAGGCTTCCTTACCCCTTGGATCCGAG
>JZKD02S2078358.1:17493-37249 GCA_000966675.3 Picea glauca | reverse complement strand
TTTTCCTATTCGCAGCACTAAAACAAGTGTTTGACTGCATCTTCTGGAGAACATGAACCAAGGCTTCAGTATCCCACAGTAGATCCTCTATTCATAGAAATGACCAAGCCATAAGGAGGCCGCGCAGCTGGAGTCACAGATCCCTGAACCATCTTGGGCATCTCATTGATCTTGTCTATCTGGTACTGGTGTCGTTCCAACTAATGTATATTTTTGGGTATACGGTTACCATGTTTTGGGGAAAGAGGTTGTTCTCCCTCTCCATGTATAAAAGATAGTTTCTTCATGTAACAGGGGATGCCCCCATTGATATTGTAATAACCATTTGCAAATTTATAAAGCATTATCTATTTTGTTGTCTTAATCTTCGTTGTGACTAATGCAGCCTTGATCAGAGAGCTAGGCCCGCTCTTCTGATAAGGTGCTGCATCTTTCTGTGTGTATTATTTATTAGTTATGTTTGTTGTTACAGTGTTTCAATCCTTATGATTTCTTTTCGAAGTTGCAATTAATCTAGTTTCATAGAAATGTTTTGAATCTTAATCGTGAACCCTTGGCCAGAACGGATTGTGCTCTTGCCCCTACATATATCTTGTGCGTTGCCTTGAAAGAATACGCACCTGGATTGATAAATTAATGTAGTAAAAAGGGTGAATAAATCGTTCATACCCGGACACCAACAATTGCCATGGGATTGTTTATGTAGCCTAATCTCTTACAGTAGTGTCGGTAGTCCTCCATGCACTTCTTGATCGGTTTCTTGTCTAGTGCCATGTTGGTGCATAAATGTGTTGATGCACATTCCCTTGCCTTGATGATTGTTGTTTCTCTATATGATGTTGATGGGGATATACAATAATTGTAGGAATCTATTCTTTTTTCTTCAAATATACAACACTTTGTGCCTTTGAGTCAATGACCTCCTTAGCTTCTTGATTATTTCATTCTTGTGGTTTTGCTTCATCTCTTTCTGTAGACTCTACCTCTTATTCAATTTCAAACTCTGCAATAACTTCTTCGTTGGCCTCCATGGGCCCATATTTCTTACTAAGAGACACATCATGCAATGTGATTTTATTTTTCTTGTACCAAAGCTTTAAAAAAATCTTTTGAACATTAATATTAACTGTACCAACTAATTCCATCCAAGGATATCCCAAAACAATATCCACCTCATCCATATCTATAGAATGAAAATCTAAATGCAACACATATTCATCCATAGTGATCTTAAAAACTTTACAAATTTGAAAATGTTTATCAACAACCCGTGTGTTGTGAATATTCTTTGCAGGAACTTGAAATCTATTAACCAACTGAACATTGATAAAATTTTGTTTGCAACTAGGGTTAATAGAAACAATCACATTTTCTTTATGAATACAACCATGAACCTGTAATATAGATTTTCCACATGAAAATAAACCCTTGGTGCTCTCTATATCCTTATTTTTTCCATGAGACCACCTATCTAACAATATTTGTTCAAATTCTCCATTGGAGAGTGTCATCATCTCCTTATAATCAAGCAATTTCCACCAAATGGCAGCAACACCTTCTAATTTGTGAGCTACCAAATGGGGCCAATTCTCTTCCCATGCTTACTTTTTTTCTTTAATGAATGTTTCAATACTAGGGCCATCAAATTTCCCTGTAAAATACATCTTGCTATGAAAAAACCCAAAAATAGAACAAGGGTTATAAAAATAAATCACTATAGAAAATCGTGGCATTTTCCAGCAAAACCCTGAAAAAAATGTTGAATTTAAAATGCTCATAACTTTACTTCCCGAACTCCTTTTCGGCCAATGTTTTTTTTGAAATTGGGTATGTTTCCGAGAGGAATTCAAATATCCAATTTTTTTGGGCCAAATTATACACAGAATTTTTCAGATATGAACCTGAAAGGCGTTGCCCTCTTTTTCCCTAGAAAAAAAAATATGCAAAAAGAGCAAAAAAAATTCCCTTTTTTGGCCAAGGAAAGTGCTCTAATACCAATTGTTAAGAACCTGAATAGATCTAAAGATAAATATCAAAATAGATCCACAATATCATCAAGAATTATCTAAAATATCCACCATAACATGAACAGAAGATGTAGACAAAACCCTTGAGGTAGGGTAACACCATATATTAATTTTTATGGAAGGATAAAACTCCTCAAGCAATCATTTCTTGTACAATCAAAATATTCTTCATTATGTTTCATTACATTGCTTACACTTCTTTATATATCCCTCTCTATCCCGTAGGAACCTTCTAGAGATCCTTCTCACATATATTACATCTAACTACCATAATGGGTCTTTATTAATATAGTGGACCTCGTCCACCTTGCATTGAATGACCACATTCTCATATATTAAATGACTTCCACTAATAATACATAACCACATCCCCATTGGATACCTCCCTAGGTACCCCAAAGTACATACCTAGGTATACTACATTTGCCAATTGTTAAGTGCCTGAATAGATATGAAGATAAATCTCAAAATAGATCCACAATATCAATAAAAATAATCCAAAACATTCACTAAATATTGAACACAAGAAATAGTCAAAACCCTTGAGGTAGGGTAACACCATATATTAATCCTTATGGAAGGATAACACTCCTCAAGAAATGCTTGATACATTCACAATATTCTTCAATGTATCTCATTACATTTCTTACACTTCTTTATATAGCTCTCTATATCTCCTAGGAACCTTCTAGAGAGCCTTCTCACATTTATTGCATTTAACTACCATAGTGGGCCTTTATTAATATAGTGGACCTAGTCCACCTTACATTGAATGACCACATTCTCATATATTAAATGAATTCCACTAATAATACATAACCACATCCCCATTGGGTACCTCCCTAGGTACCCCATAGTACATCCCTAGGTATACTACACATTTGTTTGCTACTCCGGTTAGCAGTGCCTCAGTTGTGCTTGACTGTTGGCGAAAAAATAGTTGTGCTTCTAAGATTTCGGGTACTCTTCTCACAGGTATGTTGGCTCTTATCTCTCCATTCATGACGGTTAGCTCTACTCTCGATAAAATTATTATGTTGGATCTTGTATTTTTCATGTGGAATGTGTTTGTTTTTCAAAGCTTTTAATGGATTTATTGTGGGCATTTTGGCCGTATAACTCGCATGTTGAATTGGGTTTCTTCCTATTGGATTTAAAATGTTTCAAAATGGCATAAGCCTTCGGGATCTTGTTCGGTTTGAATTGTGTGGTTGTATGGGCCTAGATAGAAGGTGATATTATTATGATATGGCTATTGATAAGTATTTGTGGGTGAAGGTGTTCATTTTTGCTCATTTCATATATTTATTTCCGATGATTTCCTCTGTAAAAAGAAATATGTAGTTGGTTCTTATGAATATTGCCTAGCATCCTCACCCTAGAGGATGTGTAGTATTATTTATTTTACCACAACTTGGATGTTATGGGTGGTTTGTGTGCATTATCATGTTGTCTGTTGAAGGAAAAGAAGTGGTTTTTGTGTTAGATTTTTAGCTCGAGACGTACTCCGCATGTGTGTCTTGTATGTGGAAGTAACCTTGTACCTACACTACTAGACACTTGACTTTGTAATGGGTTTTTGTAAATTTGTGATAAATCGGTTCTTTTATTAAAGTGTACCTTCTAATATTAATGTGACTTTACTTTATAAAGTGCACTTATGTTATAAAGTGAAAATGTACTTTAATACTTTAAAGTGATTTATTCTGAAGGGAATGAATCATGACCCTTGATCTTGTAAAGGAAAGATTATATCTTAGCCATTAGATTTAGGGTTGGATAAGGTGAAGAGTCACTTTAAGATTATAAGAGAATGCATTGGGTAGTGTGCAAGACACGTTGGGAAGGAGTTTGAGAGAGCTTAAGAGAGGAAAGAGGGAAGCAAGGAGGGCAAATTTCCCAAGAAATAAATTTATGTTTTGTGAGTGTTGTAATTTACTATTGTGAGGAATTTTGTACTGTATCAATCTGTACAATCCGTACAGCAGAAAAGTGGGCATAGTTTTTGAGGCAAGGAAGGTATGGAAGTCAAGGCAGCTTGTGGAAATTTCTTGTTGAAGGGAAATCATACAGAACAGTATGTACATCAATAGATTGGCATGATTTTTGAGGTGTTGTTTTTCTGGGTGGGTCATGCAGCAGTACGAACTTGGCATGTTTTTCAAGGAAAAAATTTGGAGGGACAATTTAGGTGTTGTAAGTGGTTTTCTCTTCATTGTAAATGTATTTTTGTTGTTGATATATCTTTCCTGAAGCTAATAAAATCCCTCTCTCTCATTGGATTTCCCCACATTGGGATTTTCCCTGGCATTACCTAAATTTCTGAGTATTTTTTAGTTGAATGGTTGTTATTCATTATGTTTATTCCACCGCAAAATTACTTAGCAATGTGTATTTCTGCTTATGGTAATTTGTGAATGTGGGTTTAGACATTTCATAGTTCATAGAAGATAGTTATCTCTAGGTTGCTAAGTGTATGATAGAATATTTACTTGTTGATTTTGTACTTTAAATTTTTACATGGTTTCAAAGCTTGGGCTCTGAGTGACAATGAGCAGTGAGATTTTTTGGCAAGTTTAAAGGGAGGAAATTTGTTGTTTGTTTTCCTTTGAATAGTGATAGGGAATATGGATGTGTGCATTAGATTTGAGGATCGATTGGATAGAATTCAAACTATTTGTAGTGGAAGGTCCGGATGTCAGTTATTCTCAAGGAGAACAAGATTTGGAACTATGTCAATTATGTTGTTGTGGCTCCCACGGTAGATCTTATTGCTTTGGATTTGCATGAAGTAAAGGATGCCAAAGCTCAAAGGATTATTCTAGATGGGGTGAAGGACCACCTTATCCCACACTTGACTGAGAAGAAGACAACCCAAGAGATGTGGGATGCACTTAAGAACTTATTTGAGGCAAAGAATGAAAATCGGAAGATGGCCTTGAAGGATAAGTTGCATGATACCAAGATGGATAAGGGGGAGAGTGTGTCTTTTTATCTTACCCGGGTGGCTCAAGTGAAAGATGGGTTGGTTGCAGTTGGGGAGGTCATATCAGATTCAGAGTTGGTGAGGATATCCTTGAAAGGCTTCACCAAGGAATGGGAATTCTTCATGAAGTGTATGGTGGGTTGTGAGCATCTTCCAGATTGGAGCAGACTGTGGGACAATTTCACTTAGAAGGAGATCTGGGATGGATCTCATAGAAATGGACAGAAGGAAGACAGATTTGAGGATAATGTTTCTCTTGCTGCAAAGAGAAAGAAGAAAGGAAATTCTAGGAGGGACTTGAGTAAATTCAGATGTTACTGTTGTAACCAGATGGGGCACCTTGCTTCTCAGTGTCCTGAGAAGAATAAGAAGAGGAAGGAACAAGAGGGGCCTGAGACATCTGTTACATAAGCCATACAGAAATTTTCTTCCAAGTTTGATAAGGAATTTTCTTTGGTTACTCTACTATCCAATGTCAGTAATGGAGAATTTGGGGGCGATTTCAGATGGATTTTTTACAGTGGAGCCTCTTGTCACATGACAAGAATCTGGAGATAAATCCTTATTATCACAAAGACATGTCTTGACCGACTGGTGGAGAGTGAAGGTGGTATGGCGTGAGATGTACATGGAGTTGGAAGGGTTGTATTTCGACTCGAGTATGGAGGATTCCTGGACCTTGATGGATTTCTCTTTGTTCCAGGGTTGAGGGTTAACTTTCTCTCAGTCTCAAACTTGGAGAAGGATGGATATTTTACATTTTTCAAGAGAGAACATGTATTTATCTACAGGGAGGGAGTGGACCCAGTGGAACCACAATTGATTGGTGATCAGGTGGATAGGTTGTACATGTTGTGAGGACAACCTTCAGAATATGATTCAGCGTCGGATGAGGAGCAGGACGCTCCTGAAAATGCAGTGGGCCCAAGGATTTAGGCTTGCGTTCTGAGAGAAGAGAGGGAGTCTCTTCTGAGAACTGACAGAGAGCTTCAACACATTTCCAAAGAAAGAAATTTATGTTTTTTGAGTACTGTAATTTACTGTTTTGAGGAAGTCGTATTGTATGGATCCATACAGTCTGTACAACAGAAAAATGGGCATAGTTTTTTAGGCAAGGAAGGCACGGAAATTGAGGCATCTTGTGGAAAAAAAATTGTTGAAGGGAAGTCGTACATAATAGTCCATACAGCATCAGATTGGCATGATTTTTGAGGTGTTGTTTTTTTGGGTGGGTTGTACAATAGTACAGACTTGGCACACTTTTCAAGGCAAAATTTTGGAGGGACAATTTAGATGTTGTAAGTGGTTTTCTCTTGGTTGTAAATGTATTGTTGTTGCTGATATATATTTCCTAAAGATAATAAAATCTCTCTCTCTCATTGGGTTTTCCCCGACATTGCCTAAATTTCTGAGTATTTATGAGTTGAATGGTTGTTGTTCATTGTATTTATTTTGCTACAAAATTTCTTAGAAATGTGTATTTCTACTTATGGTAATTTCTGAATGTGGGTTTAGACATTTCAGAGTTCATAGAAGACAGTTATCACTAGGTTGCTAAGTGTATGACAGAATAAATACTTGTTTATTTTTTCATTTAAATTTCTACATTTTGGTTTGCCTGCAACCCATGTTTCAAACCATACGCCTAGATGCTTTCTCCAGGCCTTTTCTCCTCTTCCAATACACAGGTGAATGAATAAAAGAAAATCATTTTTCAGAGTTTTGTTGAATTATTGGACACATAGTTGGTTTCATGATTATTATGTTGTATCCTTACTGCATATCGACACTTTTGAAATCTTGCATTCATTTCGTGTTTTCCTTGCCACTAAGGTGACAGAAATCTGTGTATTTTATTACAGTCACTCTGGGAATTAATTATTTGGCTTTGCCTGCAGCCATGCCATGAGGCCTATGTTTATTTGTTGGTTCTAAACCTTATTTTCCTATCCGAAAATATAGACACATGAATATTATAGACCTAGTTTCAAAGTCTTGTCCAAATATTCAACTCGACAATTGAAAAAATTGAGGTCGCCCACAAATGTATGGTTGGTTTATTTTTGGGTCTTGTTGATCAAAATTTGGTCATATATATTTTCCCTCTCTTGGATTAACAAAAAAAAAGATATTGGAAGATGAATATTTTTGAACTATTATATGTTCATTGCATAGCCCTTGGTATCATCTTCGCCATGCATTTCATGGAATCTAATTCAGAGTCTCCATGACCAATATACGCATACTTATGTCCATAAGTCCAATGTAGGTATTACAAGAATAAATATGAAAAATGTTCTAAGTGACATGTTCTCTCCTCTCCTTTCCCTTCACCTTTATTCATTCTCTCATTTTATACTTAGTCGTTTTTCTCATTGTCTCATTACTTTCATATTCTCCTTACCATTTTCCACACTTAGCCATTTTTCCTTATTCCTTTCCACGTTCACATTTATCTCCCTTTTCCTTTATTTTCCCATTTATTTTTATTTTCCTTTCCATTTTCATTATCCCATTTTTCCATTTCTTTATTTTTCCCTTTTTCCTTTCCCAAATTTCACGTAATTCCCTTATTTCCCATCTATTTCTTTTCATTTTTTTATGTTTTCCATATTTCACGTGACCCATTATATACTTTTGAGACTTAGTCTTATTTACTATGTCTTATCAGGGGTTCTCTGCCACCTTCATAATGCACACAACTCTTTTTACTACTCTTTACTATGTAACTCCGCCAACACTTAGCCAAATATATGAGTTATGGGTTCACGAGTTCGTGATATAATATTTTTTTCATATATCAAGTGCAAGTTTGTCCGACAGATTCTCCTCTCCTATCCACTTTAGTTAACACTTAGAAATGTTCACACTTATTTCTTACTATGTCTTACTGCAGGTTCGTGGTGATTTCTAAGATTCTCACCTACCTCCACATTCACATAACTCCGCAAACCCGCCATATTATTTTAATAATATTTTTCCTATCCTAAGTTCTATTACGAACATATCCAAGTGACACATGGAACTTTATTAACCAATGAGATATATCCACATGGCATTTAAATGGATGGTGCCACATGGCAACTAATTAATGGAGACACATGGCAGCATACAAAAAAGTGACACATGGCGTGATTTTATTGGATGACATATGGCAGATTATTATTGGCAGATTGTTGGCCTACCGAATGATGGCATGTGGAAACATTTGGTTGGGTGAATCATCATTGTTGACTGGGCATATTGGTGGTTGAATGGGCATGCAAAATTATTATTATATTCAACAATTTTCAAAGGGTCGAATCTTCCAAGCTCCATAGTCTCCTATCTTCTTTATTTCTTGCCAAGTGTATATTACATTTAACATTATATACCACTAAGACTATTTTATTCTCGTACATGTGGGATACGAATAATGAAGAAAATTCAAAATTCAACAAAGGAGGTTGAAATTAAATCAAGGGTCCACATTTACCAATCAAACTTGATCGACGGTGGCTAAGTCATGATCTTGCAAAGGCTTTATCTTGATCTCCCGACATCCGTTTGCAAAAAAAATTATATCGTTGGAAAGGTATTTCGACATATAATATGATGGTATAGGTTTCAAGTGTTTAAAGTTGATACATTTTTTTCAGAAATTAAAATATCAGTCGGCTGCATTTTTTAATGGGTCTGCATGACAACTCAACTTCACAAGTTCATATCTTGAGATCTGAGCAACAAATTTGGGAAAATGTTATATCATTGGAAATATAATACGATAGAGATCACATATGAAATTATTTCCATGGCTAAAAAATTTATTATCATTCCCAAAAAATTAAAACACAATCATCATCTTTTAAAGGGAAACTAATTAAATTTTAAAAATAAAAGTTTAATTAAAACTTTTATTAAAAAAGGAGAGGGACCCATTTTCAATATACTTATACTTATATTTATGATGTGAGTTCATTAATGAGGAATTAATGATGCATTAATTAAATGGAATGTTTCCGGAAGAAACTTGTACGGGAATTTATAGAAGGGAGAATGTTATAGAAAGATTTGCCTCACCATTGTTATCTTGCACAGAGGGCCTTTTTCCATTTCCCTATGCAAACTTGTCATCCCTTTTTTATGAATCCAGAGCCAAAAAATATACATTTTTCCACATATACGCTCCCTATCAGCTATGCAAGATGCATATACATTGGTTGCTCCACTACAACCCGCATACATCAAGATTTGTGCCAGAAAATACAAAAATGAGGTCGAGTTTCCATGTCACGACAAAAGATCTATGATCTTTGGCCTTCCACATACTAGAAACGTTCTGACTCAGCCCTTCAGTTGCATTCTAAAGGCTCTAAAAGAACAATTTCGAGCTATAAAAAAAAAGGGAGAAAGCATTCAACATTGAGAGCAAAGTTACTCTAGAGAAATTACTTCATATTGAGTCTGCATCCCTTTGTCCCTCAAGTCTGAACATAGTGTTCATCCCCAAAGCTCTTTCCCTATTGTTGAGAGAACCTCATTGACTCTCTCTTATGAGCTTGCCTTTGGTGGAGGATTGAAGTGGTGGAGGCCCAGTTGGAAGGAACTTGGTTTCAAACTGTGTCGACACGGAAGTCTATAATGTTTTCACTTCTGCTGATCAATTATTAATAGAAATACTTATTTCTCGTCCTATTGGTATATTGCAAATGTATGATTATTATCCATGGGCATGTTTGTAATTTTTATTGATGGATTATGCTATCTAATGTGATAACCCTTTTATATCATCACTATATACTTTCTCTGCTCATTTGTTAAGAACTTATTGCAGGTATAAATATTTGGGTCGAAGTGCTCAACGGTGGAACATCATCAAACATTGGATCGAGGTAGAACTCTTTCTTATCTTGCATATTATTTCATATAGCATATGTTGGAATTGAGTTGATTTCTATGGTCATACCTGTCTGTTGGGGTTTACCCTTGGCCATAGAGAGTTTTTCCCTTGTAACAGAGAAACCCTAACTACTCAAGTAGTTAGAAAATCTCTTCTTAAAAAGAGAAGAGAGGCTTCATCAAAGGCCCTAATAATCAGAATTGTCAGAGGGGCAGGGAAGAAAATTAGAGGAAGAAGAAGGTACAACCATGAATACAAAATCAAGCTTCTGATAATAATAAAAAAAATCTACATCTTCTCCATTTTTTTTATATATTCTTCTACACCACTTCTCATAGCTTTATGCTTGAATCTCAGAGTTGGGAACAAGGCTGAGTTGTTGAGTGTTTTTCTTGTATTCTTCTAAGATATTTTCTTATATGATCATGGATTATTTGCAGTCACATACATGGATTTCAAAGATTTTGTAATGAAGAACATATTTCATGAATAAAACTCCATAAAGAATTTCTTCGGGGTTGATCTTGACTGTATCTTGTAATTTTTAGTTTTAAGTATAATATATTTGAGGTTGACCTATCAAATTCTCTTTTGATCTTGATAGAAGTACTCTTTTAAAATTCTTTAAGATGCTCAAATTATTGTCTCTTATTTTTCATGAAGAAGACATGAATGTATTTATGTATGATTGAGAAGATTGTGTGTGATGTTGATCACAATTTAATTCTGATGTTGAAGCCCTCCAATATTTTCTTATTGTAAAAATACTTTTGTTGCACATAAAGATCATATTGGGTTATTGAAGAACCATTTTCGTTTAAATCCAAGCAATAGAGATTTGTGGTTTGTTGTCTAGCACTCTCCCTACTCCAAGATAATCAAAGATATATCTTTTATCCAAAGAGGAGAACCACCTCTCTAAAAACGAAGGGGGAGTAATGTCCTCATGAGGTTTCCATTTCGGTAATCACGGATTTAAGCACCAATAGGTCTATGATGTGGTTTGAACAATTTTTTAGTTTAAAAGAATTGTTATGCAAGCAATGCCTATCAGAGTCACAGGGGGTTTTCAATCCCGATTTGTTTGCAACTGTTATTCAAAGTTGTGATGTGAATATAATGTAATGGAGAGAGGATAGCTATATGTTTCTCTTCTTCTCACGATGTTTGAGACACTCGGTATAATTATGAAAGCTAAATTGTTTATAAACAATCTCTTATAGAAAATTCTGATAATTTAAAGGGAGAAATGAAATTTGTTTCTTTTATATAATCATATTATTTCCACTTGAGTTTATATTGCACAATTTAAAAGGACAGTGTTGACGGGCGAAATTGATCGTCCGTCAATTGGAAGAGTGGAACCGGTCCGGGGTTGTCTAATAACCCAAGCCGTTTGGGATGAACCACCCTGACGGGTTTAGCTGCTTCGTTAGCCGATCTAAGATCCTAAGAAACAAAAAAAGAAAAACTACTCTAAACTAACTAATCTAACTAACTATTAAAACAAACTAAACTAATCTAACTAAAAAGAAATAAAACAAACTAATAAACTAAACTAACTATTCTATATACAATCTACTATCTAATACTATACTAACTCTAACTAATTAAATATCTAAATACTAACGGAAATATGACTTATTCACAAAATGTACAATATCTGCAATTTACAGATTTGAATAAAACCTGAAAAACTCATTTGTATTCTGCCCTAAGACAGAGAAAGATATTTTTTGTTGATTTTATAATTTTATGAACTGAAATAAAACAAAAACTAACTAAACTAAACAACTAATATACTAATTCTAACTACACATTTAACTAAACATATATCTAACCAAACTACTTAAATTATACTAAACAAATTAACGAAAATAAATCACAAATTGACCTGGAGAAACGCTCCAGATTTGTCTTGTGTATGATGATTGTCTTAGTTGATCGGAGGGAGGAAACTCGCACCGAATTATCCAGGCGCTCCTTGTAAACAGAAAGTTGCAGTGCTCTTCAATATAATTACAGGACAAACAAGACATAAAAATTACAACAATCTTATGATTTATAAATCTTCACGGTTAGATAAACATGTATGCAAAGACTTATACAAAATAATTCAATTGATGAAGAAGAGAAATCTGTCATTCATTGACTGAACAAAGTGATTGTTATATTTTTAAAGTAATGAAAGAAATCAGATATGGATCACATTAATTAAATCACATCATTCTGTAATAGGCTATGATAGTTAAAGTAGTCTATAATCAACTGCAAACGACATGCATAAACTTGAAACAAAAGATTGATATTATGAAAGCGAAAGCTGTAGAAAAACATCAACTCTTGTCTCAGTTTGTATTAGAAATCCATATCCTGGTTCTCCCACCAGTGAGGATGCTCCTCATTACAAAAAATAATAAGTATTTAAAGGTCTTCTATAGGGTAAAACATCCATGTAGAAGTTATCAAAACTGTTTACATAAAATCTGGGAAGATGTCCCAAGTCTGACTAAACTAAGAACCTAAAACTAAACTAAATCACACAAATATCTCCTAGACTGTCCAGTATGTCCAATGCAATTCGGATGCACCTGAAAGGTGTTCAAAATGGACAAGTTATAAGGGTATTTTATTAATAAAATGATAAAAAAAATCTAATTCTATAGACTAGCTACAGAATCTTGTGATTCTGTAGCTGGTCTAAATAAGACACAAAATCAGCATTAAAATCAACTCAAATCTTTTAAAGAATTAAATTCAACTAACATCCAATAGTTATTTGAAAATGAATCATTCAAATTCAAATTGTTATACCATTTTGAAATCAAACAAGACCAAGATCAATCAAATGACTACAGAGATACGTGTATTCTGTTTTGTTTGTTGCCACAAAGTCGGGTGAACAAAATCATATCGAACAGTAATGAAATCGTTTCATATCACATTGAAATCGATATAATTAAAACAAAACACAGGCAATTGTAATGTTGCCTCATCAACAGGAAACACGATCGAATCCAAACAGGATCATTTTAAAATCGACATAATTGTATAACAAGTGATCCATGCCATGAGTGAATTAAATCAAAACTGGCGCGTAAACGTTCACAAACGAAATCATAATGAGATCAAACAACAAGATCTGTAGGATTAGTTCAATCATTTGTTATAGCTATTTGGGGCAAACAAACTTGATTGACAATGAACGAAACCATTCATTTCAAAACGAATTATAACTGGATTTGACAGAGATAACGAATGTCGATCAATTCATTTTGAAAATCAAACAGAGGAGCATCTATAATACGAATCCAACTCATAAAATAATCTTTCCAACTCAAGATATGGGATAATCCAATCAAAATAAGAGCGAATCGAACAGTTGGGGTTTATTACAGTTATTATGAATCAAAACCGCTCCATGATTCGGGCGTATATACACAGGCTTAACTAAGAATATTGTTTTCATGAAAAACAAATTCGTTCTTTCCAAATCATTGGCAATCAGAGTTATATTCTCGATTTAGAAGATTATATCAATTCAAACTCACGAAGTTGTTTCAAAAATCAAATCATCAAAACTCAATTAGGGTCGATGTGATCCGACTACAACGAAATCATACCGAATCAAAATATGATCGTGCTCTAAATTTAGCATGAAAACCTCTTGTTCGAGTTGGATACAAACAAATTCAATTGAAAGCAAACCATCGATTTTGTTAACTTAGAATACAAACGAATCAAATCCGATGAAAATCTATCAGTGGCTAAACTGGGTATGAGCAAATCGTGTATCCAAATCGAAACCTCATTTATTTTTACCAAAGCGAAAACAATGTACAGGATGAGCAACATTATGACAGAGCCATTTCGAATGATAGACAGAGCTATTTGAAAACCAAATTCAAATCATTATATTAATCCTGGTCATTCACAAAACTAAAATGATATCAAAATTCATACCTGTATGACGAACAGATGGCTTGATCATGACATTTTGGAGTTGACAACGGCTATAGCCGATTCAACATTCCGAAAAACAATGGAACCAGTAGTCCTCTGCTTCCTATCAGTTGCTTGAAGTGTGTCCCTTTGGCTGGTCAATACTGCAACTTGGTTCTCCAGTGATTTGATTTTCGATTGAAGGGAACGTCTATATAGTATCATTCCAACCACAAATCACATTGGTCATAGGACGACTGTCTGGGCTTCGAAAGTGCAGGTGAGGGTTTAGTTACATTTCCGAGGGTTTCGTTAGGTAGTTTGATCCCAGGGTAGCTAGGATTATTCTTTAGGCAAGGAGGCAGATTAGAAATGAAATCATAAGGTGGATCAGAGCACAGACCCTGTGAGTAAGGGTACTCACTAGCTAGGAAGCGTTCTATGTCAGAGTTTAAATCCTCACTAAGGACTATGGGCTTCTGCTCAATACTAGGTTTAGGCTTATTTCTAGCCATTCTCGAGATAAGCCAAGCATTCTTGTTTCCTTTGCCACCAACAGTAGGGTTACCTCTAACCTTTTTTCTCACGGGCTTTTTTATAGCCTCGACCTTCTTAGTTATAGCATCGAGTAAGTCAATATCGGGGTCAACTGGAGGCTTAGGAGAGGGAAGTAGGACATGGAAGGGAATGGGTGGCTCGACCTTAGCTTCATTAATCACAGGCTTGTCAACCTAGATTGGGTCTGTATCGTCAAAACCATTTCGAGCGATAAAATCTCGCCAGATATCACCATGGAGACTTAAGTGATGAACAATGATAAGTCTAATTAATCCATGGTGGAACATGCTACTATCGGCCTTCTCCCTTTTAAACCTTTTTGACATTTTGTACAGGCTACGCTGGAAATAGAAAGGCATATTCAATGGATACCCTATAAAATTCATTAACAAACACAGGTGGTAGAGAAAAATGAGTCCATATCGACCCTCACAGGTCACAAATTTTTTAAATACTATCAAGAGGTCATGCCATCATGGTTTAAGCATGGAAATGGGCATACCTCTGTCACAAGATGTGACCTTTCGCAAGACGAACAATAGCGGCCATGGCACCTCCTCGACCTTAGAATTTTTAAACCAATGTTGGTCTAAGGATGGTAACCTTGTAGAACAACTAATAAAATCCTCATTGATTTCCAATTGAATGTCACCCACCTTGGCTCTACAGCCATCAAAATTCAGGGCAAACTGTTGTGCCACAAATAAATTAGAACCCTCGAATCATTGTACAAAGGTAAGCCAATCGTTATCCTCTAAGTCTTTCCGGGCATTGTCGAACAGTAGCAAGGCTTGGCTACCGTTCGACTCGATTCGCACCACTGGTTCCATGGAGCCGATCACACGGTAAGTCCAGGGTTTGAATCATAGCACACACAGGAGCAGAGTGCACTAAGGGTTACCCGAGCTAACAGAGGTGAAACAGGGATAAGGGATAGGGATTAATGTCATCGTGAGAAGGTGGTGGAGCTTATCTCTGCCATGCATAATAGTTATTTCCAAGGTACAACTGTTGGCTTATAGTTGTTCAACCCACTATTGTATAGTTTTAAAAATCATGTCACTTGCTTGACCAATGAAACCAATGGTAAGTGTATTAATCAACGCGCGCAATGGTTATACCATAGTTTTAAAACCAATCATACAAATTGAAATCAATACCAAGTGTTTAACCAATGTGACATGCGTTGTATCAATTCATATCAAGAGTTTAAGCGAGGTACCAATGCATTTTGAACTAGGTGTCATATCAAATGAAATATTTCAAGGGTTTAACCATAACACCTATATATCTTATGAAACCAATGTGCAAAGTAATTTGATCAAATAACATGTAAATCCAACTGCCAATGCATCGCAATTTAATGAAACGAAAATACATAATCAGTCAAAGAATGCCCAATGAGTGCAGATCAAAAGGTGTTTCCAACTGTATAATGATAAGTAAAATGTAATCTCAAGAGGCATATCGATAAGAAGGATAACGACAGTTCAATAGTGATTCTAATGCGATTTCGAAAGACCAAGTTTTCACGCTTACAGTCGTGAAAACAAAAACGAAGGTAAATGTGCAAAAATAAAAGTGTCGTTTATTTGAAAATTGCGACGAAAAATTGATGTTTTCAAAACATTGGTGTAGGCAGCTTATAAGACAATGGAAAAATGTCAATTGGCTGCCAACAGACGGTTTTAGATCCTATGTGTGAAGTTTTAAGGGAGTTCTATCGCACTAACAAATTTGGTGAAAGTTTTAGATGGCAGACAATGGATATTTAAATGATTTTATAGATATTGGCAATATTGATTTTAAAATGTTATTTCTTGTAACAAAACAGTAATAGTTTTTTTTTCCCGTTCATTGTTTCATTTTTCATTCATTATACGCCCTCCACCTTCCCAATAACATTTATCCACTCCCTGTTCTGTTATCTTGAATATCATTTTTAAAGAAAAAAAAATTCAAAAGGATTGGATAATAATTCTGGATTGGAAATTGTGACATGGAGATATTGTTTTGGAATAAAAGGACTTTGCGTTTCTTGAATAGTATTCATTGTTTATTCCCATCCATGCTACCATGTTTCGTTCATTATAAACCCCCTCATATTCCCAATGACCCTATCATTCCCTGTTCAATTATAGTTAATTACTAAATTGGATTTGGATAAATTGCGTTAATGGATGGATTGCATGTGCTTCTGTGTGAATGATAGAGCCAACATCTTGATTTTATTTAGGTAGGGTATTAGCGAATGGATTGTTAAAAAATTTCATATTCCGATTGAAATATTGCTTCGGGATGAGTTTATTTAACAAGGGCATCAATGACAAAGGTGTAAACAAAGGTAGAGGAAACAATTGGAAAAGAGGTCATAAAAGGCCATGATTCTCAATATTTTGATGTTGATCCACAAGAACTAAATCTTCTTTTCCAAGTTTGGTTTTTCAATCTAGTTGGCTAAGGAATTTTGCAACCTAGGCCTACTTTCCAACCACACCAAAATTTATCTGGTATTCGTGTTCCCCCTCATGTTTCTATGCATCCCGAACCACTAGCCAATGATGGCTGGCAAGAGATCGCCCACCAACTTGTTGCACATCATAATGGGTGGCCCACAGTATCATTTCCCTTTCCCCCTCCTCCACTGCCATTTAATCCAAATGCACAAACTAATTGCATTGCTTCACCATCCCAGTCTTCACATGCAAGAAAAAGGCTTAAAACCACTATGCCTGAACTAGCAATTGATAAAGGGAAAGAAGTGGCCAATTCCCATAACTCTTCTAAAAAATCAACTAAATCGGTGTCCTCCCATATCCACCTCAAGGATAATTGCTCTCATGTCATCAAAAAAGTCCATCCGCAAGGTTCCAATCAGCCTAAGGCTACTATAGAAGGCAAAACAGCAGGAAGATCAAAAGAGAGCAGTAGTGAAAAGAGGCAAACCGCCTCTCATAGCAAATATGGTTTTTAATGTTGTTAATGCTATTTTATTTTGAGGACGGTCTTTTAATTTGATATAACAGAAATTTGGACAGAAAATACACATTTAGATAGAGTTTTTGGAAAGCATGGATATAATGTTATTTTTGGATATAGTCATGTTTTAATTTTTTATATTAAAATATTTGACTATCAATATGAGGATGGGAGTTACAAGGCAGATGTTTGAACTAAATATTTGGGGTATTATACTTCATGTTTTGATGATTATTAAAGAAATGAAAATGGGAGTGACAAGGGGTCCCACCTTTTTAATTATTATTTAAATAGACCCTTATATATATATTATTTATTTTTCTCAACTAATTATTTAAGCTAATTAAGCTTAACAAAAGAAAAGTAGTTGAACTACCATAACTTATTGAGAAAGAATAAAATCTCAATCAATTGAAGATACAAAGGAGGAGAGAATAGAAGGGGAACTTATGATATAAGGTCTTCTCTATACTTGTGAGATATTTATTTTTCTTCATTCATTATGATTTTACTAGAAAGCTAAACCATCTTGATGACAATAGGGTCTTATTAAATGCAGCAGGATTCAAAACTGAATCATATCTTTCACCAGCTTGTTTCTAAAGGTTACGATCTTTCTTGGCAGTATGTGTATTCTTGTTTTTTTATGGATTGGATTTCATAACTAATAAAGAATATTTTGCAGGGTCAAATGACAACACTTTTATGGAAAGTTGATCCAAAACTTTAGCTTAAGTTTTCTTTTGTTGTTAGAGTATTTTTGTATGGTGTCCATCGGAGACTTCTAAATTTGAATTTGGTCCCACCCTCGAAGACATTTATAAAGAGAATTTTGCTTTGTATCTTAGAATGAAATTATTATAAAAATCATATTTTTTATTTTAGTTTCACATGAGTATCTTAATGATATTGTTCAGATTTACTTGTATTCTCATCTCTTTTCCTGTACACACTTATGTATATCTTTGCTTATTTTCTTTTCCACATTTACATATAACATATAAAATCATCCTTAGTCCCTAGTACATATTACATGTGGATTAAGAGATTGTTTTGAATTAAAGGCTATAAACCTCAAGTAACATTCCCAACTATCTTGACTTAGCCTAGCAAGATCTGAAAATGCTTGAGTAAGGTTCTTCATACCTTTTCCTCAACACTATGGCGATGCTACCTGTAGAATGGCTTGCAAAACCATGTGAGTCTTTCCCATGCCATCTGACATGGATGGATCTGTTTGATACCACTACATGAAGAACATCTTAGTTAATACCTCCCTAGCTAAGAGGGAGTGTTGATGTTTTGGTAGTTGTGGGAGTTATTAACCTTCACGTGTAACCTATGACTCAGAATATAATATTCTGGAAGCAAGTGAACCATTAAATAGATGTGTGGAAACCCTAGAAGACAAGTCGTCCTAGAAGAATAAATAATATTAGAATATTATATTCTAGAAATACAAGTTGGATCCATAGGAAAAAGATAAACAGAAAATATAATTACTCGAAAGTCAGGTTGGCCCAGCCAGAAAAGTCACTAGATAGATTAATATAAATAGAGGATATTTTAGCTCATTTGTACACCTTGTTTGTGCGCAAGTCTTGTGGAGAGTTGTAGTTGCAGCTACAACTTCAGTTGCAAGGAGGAATAAGGGTGCATGGTAATCCCTTGGTCTTGGTGTCTATTTTGGTGATTTTCTTGGTGATATTCTTGCTAAATATGGCACAAGTTTGAGAGAGAGAGTATTGCAGTTGCAGTTGTTGCAGTTGTGTATGGTACTTGTTATGTGAATATGGAGACTCTCTCTCTTGTGTGCTACCCTTGGACAAGGAGCACTATACTTTTATTGAGTTGTTGTTATGGTTAGAAACTAGGGTTTATATGTTGGTTATGGAGTAGGCTTTCCAGAATTATTCTAAGTAAAGGTTAGTGTGCTTGGGGATGGCATATGTGAATGCCTATGGTTGGGTGACAATGATGTGACATTGTCTATGGTTAAACAAGCATACCAAAATTTCAATAGTAACTACCCAAGAAAAGAAAACAAGAAATGGTTGGGTTGAAAGTTGAAGGGTTTAAACGTTTTAGCTGCCAAGAAACAAAGAGATAAAGGAGGAAAGAAAACAGTACAAAGGGGTTCAGCATAGAGGAGATTTTTCAGCAAAATTTGAATTCATTTTCACACAGGAAAAACATAGAAAGAGGAAAAAGACAGTGGAAGAACAAAGAGTGGATAACATTGGGAATTCATAGAGAACAAGAAAAAGAATGCAAAAACAGAGAAAGAGGAAAGAATCATCCTAGATTTCTCTGAGATGTAGTATGGTTGTAATAAAATTTATGTTCTGATTGATGAAGAAAATTTATGTTTTGTCCTCTAGTTTT
>JZKD02S2078325.1:29030-39681 GCA_000966675.3 Picea glauca | reverse complement strand
GGGATATAGAAGACCTGCAATGCATGGTCAAGAAACTATCAAATAAGATCATAGACATGAAAAGAAATGTGGGTGAGGGAAACCAAGGCCAAAGACCCTATAAGCCTTTCTTTAAAAGAAAATATCCTTTCAAAGCAATTGAACCTCCCCCAACCAACCTAAACATTGACTTAGGGAATTTTGCATATGATTATTTTTGTACTTACCACCAAGAGAACCACTCAGAAAGGGAATGTCCTCAGTGAGTCAACGCCATGAATTTAATGGCCAATCATTTTTTGGGCGAAGTCTCTCTGACCGAACCACCCAATAGTTCGACCTTTAACATTGTCGATTAGAAAGAGGTTGACCCACCACAAGACATGGCCATGTTGATATCGGATCCCGACGTGATCACGTCTTCAGATGATCTGTTTAAACCTCAGGCACCACCCACAGAGATATCGGTGGTACAAACATGTAGTAAGGGTCAACCCAACCCATTTGTTTAAACCTCAGGCACCACCCACAGAGATATCAGTGGTACAAACATGTAGTAAGGGTCAACCCAGCCCAAAAGATGCTGATGCCACCCGTGTCCCACAAAGTAAATTAACTCCTGATCGCCTGAGAATGCCTATCACTACCAGTAAATAGCCTCTAAGCATCCATACACGGGAATCTCCTAAGCTAGATTATAACATAGTCGAAGATTTGAAGAAGCTGAAATCTAATATATCAGTTATGGATGTATGTAGAATCCTTTAGCAAAAATACCTTCTATTGCAGGCTCTAAGTTCAGTAGAAAACCCGGCCACCAGTGCTGATCGAGAGAAGAATCTACCCCCTCTAGATTTGGAAAGCAAACCAATGATAAACACTTGCTCAGAAGGCAAGAAGGAGAGACCTTTTGTGACTCCTTTCCTTTTAACGTTCAAAGTCTTCAATAGGAATCTTCACAATTTTCTACTAGATTCTGGAGTGTCTTCTAATGTCATGCCCTTGGCCGTTTGTAATAAACTAGGTGTTGTCCCTCTCAAAAGCGATAAGCATGTTATACAACTAGACAGCACCTAGGTTAAGGTTATGGGGGAACTCAAAGATGTGATGATCAGGATAGCGACACACCCTAGTTTCATGTAGGTGATTGACATCATTGTAGTAGATATCCTCAAAGAATATGGGCTATTATTGAGCCAAGATTGGTCTGAAAAACTGAATGGATACTTTAGTACAGATTGGGAACACCTCTGGCTACCATTAAAAGGGTACAAAGACATGATTACGATTGACAGGGAGAGGTATCTGAAGCACACTGTTACTAACCTGGAAACCCCAAATGAACCCTCATCTACGAAGTTCCCCGTGCTAGGTAATTATTCCTGAGATTCTTATTTCGGGATTTCTCCCCCTTTTCCTTCTGATGTCCCTATTACCAAGAACTCCAAATTGGTTTTTCGAAACCAAGAGCCTACATTAGCAGGAGGGACCTTCTTCTGCCAAGAATATGTGCAAGAAAACTTCAGACAAAAGATAAGAAAGCAGCAAGGTGACGAGGAGGAAGGAATGGGTAGCACCCACTCACAGATCCAGACTATGTGCTTTGACGGATCTAAATCACAGGAAATATCTGGGGCATGATGTATCCTTATTAATCCAAAAGATAAATGTTGTTTTTTATCTTGTAGGCTTGAATTTGAATGTATGAATACCACTGTCAAGTATGAAGCTTTGGTGCAAAGGTTAAAGAAATCCATAGCCCTAAACGTCAAAGAATTGAAGGTTTTCAGAGACCCAGAGATTATTATCAAGCAGGTAAAAATTGTTGTACATCGCAACCCCTCGCATTCAAATAATTATCAATGCAAGGTGCACCGCCCGGTGGATCATTTTGAAGCCTTTAACGTCACTATGATTTCTGGAGCGAAGAATATCCTTGTTGACTCCCTGGCCACGGTTGTTTCATGGCTATTGCCTCTAGATGATCCTGAACCTGAAGCTTTGCCAGTCAATGGCCAAGTCCTCAAACAACATTTTCAATAAAAATAAATAAAATAAATAAATAAATAAAATAATAATAAAATAAAATCTTCTTTTGAGTTTCATTTTTGTTTTGTATGTGTGTTTCATAAGCTTTGTTGCAGATACTCCAATTATGGTTTCTCTTGATTTTCTTTCCTGCAAATTTTGTTACCTATGCTTTTTAAGGGTTGTGCTCGACAAGACAGTGGTTGATCTCGATTCATGCGATTTAGTGATATTTGTTCCAAACTCATGGCTCACACTCAATAACGGAAGCATCAAGGAACCCGTGGTTGTTTTGAGGAGTTCTCTAATCCAACTTGTGTAACTAAACAACTTCCGAAAAATGTTCGAAGTGTCTGCTTAATGGTTGGGAAAACCTTAAGGGGAATAAGGAAAGGTTGGAAATGACTACGTGAACCCGAAGGAAGAACTGGTAAAGGATTCACCTTAACCACCTCGCTTTGCAAGTTAAATAGACATCATCCTCTCTCACTCGCTCTGGGCATCACACCAAATAAAGGTTGATATAAATGAAGTGAACAGTGGGAGAGGGTATGCAGATATCTCTGCTAGGGCTATGGACGCTCGCTGGAAGTGGAGCAATGTCTGTGTTATCGGGGTGACTCCACTGGGGCTATAGACACTCGCTGGCAGTGGAGCAACACCATAGCAAGTGATTAAAGGTAATTAAAGGCTTAATGCCAGTGAATACTTTACCAGATATTTTGTCAAAAGAAAATGGGGCATGAGTTAGGGTATGGGAAATGAGGGAGGAATTGAGGTTAAGAAACCCCACAAGCAGATCTGGAAGCATTAACTGAAGAATTTCAAATGCACAAGTAAAAGGGATCTCTGATCTAAGACTAGTTAAGTTCCCCTTCAGCTTCCATATCAGCCGAGCTATGGAGGAGGAACAGAGATTCTGCTTTCGCTCAGTGAATCGCCAGTTGTTGAGCACTCAACACACCATAAAAATTCTGGGCTTATTTTCTACTTTTTTGGGTACCACTTGGGCCTTGCACCGCTTGTTCCTACTTAGGTATGAAAATGCCACCCACGCTTAACTTTTATGTTTTCATGTTTTGATTGTTAGAAAGTCTGCTAGGGCATGTAAGAAACCTTGTCAAATTTAAAAGGGACTAACATTGATTAAAAGAATCAACAATCTAAAAGTTTCCCTAAACTGCTTAGGACGTTTCGGCATCGAAAAAGGTGTACTGTGACTAAAATCGCCTGAGAAGTCCAAAAGAAAAAAAAGTTGAGCGTCATTTTCAATGGCATCGGCGGATTCAAGACTTTCCTCACCCTACAAATAATCCTGGGCATAGATATCACCGACGACCGATTGAATCGGCCTCGACGGTTTTCTTAAGGAAGCAACGACCTAGGTTTCTCCCGACTCACTTATGAAGATTGGCATCAATAGAAGATTAAGGTGATGAAAATCATTTGAGAAATAAAAACAACATTGTCGACCGTCGAACCCCGAAATATGTTCGGTATTGGAAAAAGGGAACTAATTGTTTCCCTAACGTAATAATCACTTCAATGACTCTCGTTATCGATAGTTGTGGCCTCTAGTCCTTCAAACATGATTTTTATCCATGTGATTAAATATTTTCAATAACCGAAGTCGATGTCAAAGTTTTACAGAGAAAAATCATTAACAAACTCATGACGTGATAACCATGATGAAAAAAGAGAAAAGATCTAATATTATTTCGCGCAAAAAATTTAAAGAAGAATACACGTTTGATTCACAATAATGCCTTAAAAATTATATATATATATACAATCAAAAGGGAAAACCCTCCGCCAGGCTCAGTTTACATTTGAATAAATAAACTCCAACGATTCGAATAATCGGTCCGGTCGCCTTAAGATTACAAACTTTTACAAAGAAAGGGCAAAGAGGTGTTAAACCACACTTTCAAGAACGTGGAGCAAGAACCTGCTAACTATGCGTCACCTATGCGGTGGTCCTGTCTCAGTTTTTCTTTCACACTTTGTGGTGACTTATGCTCCGTTGTCACTGTCATCCGTTGTGTGTCATGCAATTCCAAGACTGTGTCTTGTGCCTCTCGAAGTTGTCTCTGCAGCCAGAAGACACTTCCCCCATGACCTTGCAGTGGCGATATCCCCTGGTTTTTCTCCGCCAATTGACGTCACAGTTCCCTATTCTCTTGGTAGAGCTCGGCTATTGCAATTTGAGCCTGCTCTAGTTGTTGAGCGGAATTTCCGACGGAAGAACCCGACAATTTTGATCTCCCCTTTCCTCTCTCGCCTCCTTTGTTGGCTATCTTGACCAACTGCAAGCGATCGGTGGGCATTATAGATTCCTCACAGGCTGGACATATCTTCGGTTCGGCCTTGGGGTGGTCCCCCTCTCCTTCCCAAATTTTCTTCTTAGGCCTTCCTCTTCTCTGCAATTTCAGTCCCGGAGAAGGTGCAACCTCCAGCGTATTTCTCCCGGACGTATATGTGACCACCCCAAGCTCATCCCTGGATGATGACGATACCTCTAGGCCGATAGATGTACCTATTGAAACCCACAGAAAGGAATCCCATGTGCGCTAAGGGTGAGATCTCGCACTCTGGCTGCCTCGTAGACCTCATCCCATGCTTGAAGGAGATCCCATAACTGAAACAATGTAAGAGACTCAAAGTGTCCACAGAAGGTAAGGAGTCACTCAGCTGGACATCACCAAGATGAATTTACCAAACCAAATTTCCAGAAAATATGAGCTCGACATATGAGAAGGATTGCTCACAAAGCTCTTGGAATTTATAGGGAAATCAAGGAGTGACGCTAGGCTAGCCAACATAATATCCGCACCTCGCGACATGATGTTTGAAAATTCAGCATGCCGGAGCTAATCAATGGATGCTATCCAGAACATGAAAGCATTGTCGATCGGGGTTGCAGGAAAATGTGCAGCGCAATCCTTTCAATCCTTTTGAACTTACGAACCTTCGTTATTGATGAGTGACGTTTGGTACGCTTGATAGTATGGGTTCTAGAATTTTTTAATGACTTTCTCTGTACGATATCCGACCCCTCGGGAGCACACACATGCATAATTTTCCCTCGACGCCCTTTCTTGATGATTCCAAAGGTCAAGTAAGTATTGTGATAATTCGTACATGCATGTCTAGCGTACTTGATTTAGCCACACTATAACATGTTGAGGTGCTCATTAAAACCAAAGAAGGGCGATGGCTTCACAGATCGCTCAAAGAATGCGTTCGGGTTCACGTAAGTATTAAAAATGACTAAGACTAGCAAGCTACACAGGTATGTGTTGATATTTTGATTTATTTATGGTAGATCATAGGTTGATTATTTGCTAAAATACTTTTGTTTTGACTACAGGGAGAAACTTCTCGATCACCGACTAAAGTCTGTCCTATGACTCCACCGAAGAACTGAAAGAAACGTTGAGACTGAATCACCGAAGCGATGGGGGATGTTGGTCTAGCATCCCTGACAACTTCTCTGACATGAGCAACATATTCAAGTCGCATGTTGAATAAGGCTTTCTATGGACCGAGGAACTTGCAAAGGTGGCCGATGCAAAGCTAGGGAAAGTGCAACAATTTGTCGAACATCTAATCAGGGCCCAAGCGATGCTACAGCGGCTGAAATCCAGTTTGGTCAAGTACCAAGCTCATGTAGAAAATATCAGAGGAATATATGTGGCTCTGATGAATCGGCATAGATCTCCATGAACCCGACCCTGTGAAGAACTGCTTGTTAGTTGGTCTGAATACGAGAAGAAAAATCCTTTTCAAGAAGATATCTTGAGTTGACTGTTCAGGAATTTATTGAAAGAAGACGCCATGTGGCGATTTTGTGTTGCTTGAACCACACTTAGCTGTTAACTTTAGTTAGAACTTTAGGTTATAAATAAATTCCTTGATCGATTAATAAGGGTCGATGGTTTGTTGCAAGAACTCTTTTCTTTCTAGTTGTTAAGAATTATTTTGGAGCTGCTGTGAATGAAAAAGTCCTTCTGGACCAGAGACGAAGTTGTTTTCATCATATGCATGTGTAATTGAGTTTGGAGAAGAAATATTTCCTATTCAGTTCATGAACAGATGTAACAAGTAAGAGCTATCGAATATATTGTCAAGTTATCTGGTACAATTGCTTTGTTGTTCTTTTCTCTAATGATGGAAATGATGAATCGTTGTGTGGATATATGATGAAGGATTATGGTAGACGAATTATTTTGCTTGTTATTGATCTTATCATATAAATGTTTTCTTCTAATAATTAGTATTCTCAAACAGTAATTGGGTGCTCACATGGTTAACATATTATTACTAGGTCTGTGGTATAGGATTATCGTTTGCATGTTTGAGTAGCAGGTTATCCCAAGCTTAGCCTATTCTGCAGTAGTTAAATTTGTTTTCATTTTGTTTCTTGGATAGTTTAGGTTAAAATCTCAGCTAGTGATCAAGTGCTCACATGGTTAAAGTATTATTACTAGGCCTGTGGTAAGAGATCGATGTCTGCATTCTGGAGTGAGGGTTATCCCGAGCCCTGCCTTTCCCAGTCTTTAGACTTCCTTATCACTGTGTGGTCAAGTTGGTTTATATCGGCTTTTTCTCACATTTATCCTAACTAAAGAGAAAATACCAAAAGAGAGAATCCCGACTGAAGGAGATGCCTCCACAAGAAAACATAAAGTCCATCAATTAAATTGGTCGAATCATGAGATCTGGAGAACCATTCCAATCACAAATGCTAGAGAGTCTAATTGGGCCTCAGTGGCGGGTTTGGTTCCTACTATTGAGTTAAGTGGTTTAAGACCCATCAACACTTCCCTAACTCGATGAAGAACTAGTGTTTAATGACTCTTTTCCCTATGAGTTCTTGTTCCTTATTGACTCATTTGATAATTAGTATGGAGACATATTGGTCTACCTCTAGAATCAACGTTTCCATCCATAGCTTTCCCATCATGAACGTAGACGCATCCGACATCAAGCTAAAGACTACCTGATTGTAGATAACACCATCTAATAATGGGGGGTTGATTTGATACTACATCGGTGTCTCATTCACGAGGAAGTTGAACATGTTATCAATCACTTCCATGCAAGGGCATGTGGCAGTCATCTCTCTAGGTTAGCCACTGCCCAAAAGACACTGCATAATGGCTATTTCTGGCCATCAATATTTAAGGACTATATGAATGCATTCCAACGATGCCATTCTTGCCATATTTTCAGTCGTAAGATGCATACTCATCTTGCCCCCCTTCATCCCGTGGTGACTCTCAGCCCCTTTGCAAAATGGGGCATTGATTTCATGACATGTAATCCTACCTCAGCCAATGGTCATGGCTACATCATCATGGGCATTGACTATTTCACTAAATGGGTTGAGTTTGTGCCTACATATTCTAACAAGGAAACCATTGTTTCTCTTTTCGTATTCAACCAAATTATTGCGAGGTTTTGTGTCCCCAGAAAAATCGTGACAGATCATGGGTCCCATTTCAGAAACAAGATGATGAATGAATTAGCTGCAAAGTTGGGTTTTCGTCATGAGAACTCAACACCCTATCACCCTCAAGCCAATGGCCAAGTCGAATACATAAATCGTGTCCTTAAAACAATGATCCAGAGGATGTTAGGGAAACATAAAACAAACTGGCACTTGATGCTTTTTTCAACATTGTGGGCTTACTGAACCTCTACTAAGACAACCACCATATTTACCCCCTTTTAGCTTGTTTATGGTCTGGAGGCGGTAATTCCAATTGAATTTGAAATCCCATCCTTAAAACTTATTGTAGAATTGTTACCCAATACCTCTATTGAGGAGGAACTCCCCTTGTCCTTGGCCCAACTCAATGAACAACATTGTGACATTGCTTTGGCCAATGAGACACATAAGAAGTGCATCAAATCTCAATATGAAAAATCAGTCTGTCCTCATGTTTTTGCAGAAGGAGACTTGGTATTGGTTTATGACCAAGATCATGACACTTTGGGAGTAGGTAAATTTGAACCCCTTTGGCATGGCCCTTACATTGTTAAACGTGTCTTGAAAATAGGGGCCTATGAGCTTGTAGATTATGATGGGAATCCTCTTTTGGATCCCCACAATGGGCTCTATCTCAAAAAGTGTTATGCTTAGGCCTTTTGGCCACATGATTCTTTGTACATAGGTGTGTTTTGGTTTTGGTTTTGGATTTTGTTTTTTCTTTTATACACATGTCACTTGTCTTGGTTAGTTGTTTATCATGCTCTCTACTTGATTTGCATATGTCATCATACACCTCAATCTACATGGAATACGATGATGGTGCTCGTCATAGTACCCAAAACATCGCTTCCACCGCTTGGGTGATTTTCTCACCCACTAACGAGCTTGTGAGTTTAGGAGGCATCTAGCTTGGGCCTATAACAAATAATGTTGCAGAATATAGTGTCATCATTGAAATTTTGTCCGAAGCTCTTACCCTTGGAATTCGACATATTATCATTATATTGGACTCTCATCTTGTGGTCTCATAGTTGAATCGCAATATAGTGTCAGACATCCCAAAATTTTTCGTAAATATTTGAGGGTACGTCTTCTTGAAAGTTACTTTGAACATATTGAATATTCTCAGGTTTCACGAGGATATAATAAGTTGGTTGGTTTGTTAGCTAATTACGTTTTAGATTGGCATTTGTATCATTAAATTAAGTAATTAGGAATGCATGTACATAACACATGGGTCCCTTTTCACATAATTATGCATCCATAAGTGGCAGCAAAAATAAAACATTTGTATATATAATCGCAAAGAGTGATTTACATCCTTCCAAAAAATGAGGTGCATAAGCAAAATTATGGCTCTACTCACCTCTTGATACATATAGATGTCGACCGACTAATATAGGTGCTCATGGAACCACAACACAATATGAATGAATTTTTGGAGTAGTTGACAGATAGGGCCAGATACACCCCTCGCATGTCGCATCATGTGATTGGGAATATTGCGCTCTGGTGTTACAGGAACTCCCATAGTAATCCCCTCTAGATTATGTCGGGCGTGTCGCAGTTCTTCAATGCTACCACCTCCCTCCCCACCTAACAACTCCTAATCACTACTATGGCGACGGTCTTGACCCCACCCCTTTGGCTTCTCTGGTCCTACATCTGCCCAACAAACACTTGTGTCAGTATGCAACCACAAAAACAAATTAAGTATACTAAAATTCCAAAAAAAAAAACCACACATTTACCTGTGGGTCCCCATGCCTCTCCTGGGGTAGTGGCAGCTCTGGATCTTGATGGAAATATGTTCCTACATATGGAAAGTCCTCAATACTCACAATCTAGTGCCAACACCAACTCTAAAAACCAATACCATAATGGTCCTGATGTTGACCACCCGACAACCTACCCATGTACTCTGCCCAAAATACCATTTTTTGTTTTGTTGGTCCTTCCTGTCCAAGGACTGTCCACAGAGCTAGCTAAGGCACTTGCTCTAGGAGTATGGTCACAAGTAGAGAGTTGTACCCAAACTACTTCTTCCTACCCTATTTGCAGCGACTCAACTTCCTTTTCATGTTTATCAACACTCCCTCACACCAGTTAAAAATCATTGGCTCTAAGCACATGAGAGCCACTTGCATGTTGGATCTTGAAGCTAAATGAGGTGTCATTGACCCTAAAGCCCAAGTAATGGAGAAGAGAATGGTATTCAAGGTAAGATCCCTGATATCCCAGATGGGGATTTGGCCACTCATTTTCTGAGCACCCATATGGCAATACTCCTCGATATAACTGGCAACAATACGACCCTCTCTTCCTAATGTGTATCCCACACGCCATGGTACACCCCATCGTGATAGCCCAGTGGAAAAGTAGATATCATCTATGTATAACACTAGGACCTTCCCGTAGATGATAAAACACTCTTGATTGGGATCCCAATATCGGACCAACTGGTATAATATCACTTCCATGGATCCCAACATTGGAAAACGAAAAAACTTTAATGACCCACATTCTCAAAGGGCTGCCAGGGTCATTTGGTCCCCTTGGGTAGCATAGTCAACTGCCTCATGATGATTTTCCTTCCACTCGATCATCTTCCTTTCGTCACCTGCATCGAATAAACCATTAACATCATTCATAAATTTGGTTCCCCTCTTAAAATTTTGCCCCTACGCCATTGGCACATATTCCCTACACCCTCGGTTTGGCCTCACGGGATGCCTTCAAGACGTCATGTAGGGCCCTCCATGACAACTTTTGCTTGTCACGTGAGGCCCCGCATGACCAAGCCTAGTCGTCCAACGAGGTGAAATCAAACCCTTCATGGCCCTCGACACCACGACCTTCGAGCCTTATTTTTCCCTATGAAACACGAAATACACCAAAATGACATGTGAGAAATTGATTGGTTACTTACCTGGATCCCTCTAGATGAAAAGTTGAAGAATATTTCCACACCAAGATTTGCACACCTCCTCTTGGTTGAGGGCTCCTCCTCAAATCTCTCCACACTCTCTCCCTGCAAAGTGAAGAATGAAATCTCTCCAAGGTAACTCTCCTTTTTATAACTTTTTGGGGGAATAAAATATTCATTTTTTCTTAAGAGATACCAAAAGTGGGTTTTTTATTTTATTT
>JZKD02S2078325.1:0-12645 GCA_000966675.3 Picea glauca | reverse complement strand
GGGGAGATGGGAGGGGGAAGGGGCAAGCATACCCACATAAAAAAGAGAAGACTGAGGTGGGGGAGAAAAATCCATACATGTATCTGAAGCCTTCTTGACCAAACCATCCAAATCTTTGCTGGAGAGGTCCATTTTTGGGCTATCCAGCGGAACCTCTACATTTTTTCCTTCCACCGACATGGATTCAACGAAGTCATTCTTTCTAATAGTAGATTTGAATTTCCAAACTCTAGCAGGAGTTTGTTGTAAAGGAGCAATTCTTGTACACTAGGCGCGGAGATGCCCAATTTTGTGGCAGTCATGGCACCAAAAAGGTATTCTCCAGTAGTCTACCTTCTAGTGCCAAGTGATACCAACATAAACCAGGTTGATGTTGCCTACTAACCCTTATCTAATATTAACTTCAATCAAGATCCAATCCCATCATTGGTCTTTTCTCGAGTCCCAATTAGGTTTGATCTTGACAAAAGAGCCTAAGTTATTTCCAATAGATTCCAAAGCTTCTCTGGACTAGAAAACTAGAGGCAACCCAAGTAAGATTGCCCATACCTTCAATACCTCCATGGATTCTTTAAGGGGATCGAAATCCATAGTCCATGGTTTAAGAGTGATACCTGACGGACCCCAGGTCCAATTCTAATTTCATATTTCATCGTAATCATCCTCTAAGATGAAGTTGAAAGAAATCCAATTTTTGTACAGGATATGGACCTTATGGATGTAGCTAAGGAGGGGTTTCCATCAATTAATCATCCAAACTGTGAGTGATTTTTCTCCCGGGGATTTTCCTATGAAATTCCCGACCAGGGTTTTCCCCACTAGCTGAGGAATGTTCCAGAGAGGAATATCATCTTCGACCACCATTTTTACAGAGCCTTTGTGTTCCTTTATTCACCGTGGTGGTTTTTTGTGCAGAGGCTTGTTCCTTTTACCAAAAACACTCTTATTTTCTTCTGCATGTGAGGCACCAGAAGTGGTAACCTTCTCCTTAGGGGGAGAAGACAGGGGGTCGCAGAGCTTAAACCTTTTGAGAGGAGAGGGAGGTCGAGAGCTTAGAGAGTTGGGATAGACATCATGGGAGTTGGAGACTTTGGCTAGTTCAACACCTCTTGTTGGGGAGCCTTACAGTAAATGTAGAGGCATGTGAGGGTTCGATCGTTGATGTTGGAGGAGTTTCAAGAACTCTTCACATGAGGTGAAAGTGTAGGGGCCTGTGGGACTATCGTCATAGTATATTGCCTCTGACTCTAAGTCCACCATTTGTCACTTCCCACATGATGGGCATGCAGGCACCACCTGGAATTGTCCATAGGATGTCGTCATAGTGGGAGAGGGAGTTGGAAAACAGGTATCGAGGAGGGTACGGGCTCTTAAGACGGGGAACCGAAGAAAGGGCTCGGGAACCTGAAAAAAGGGTTGGGAAAAAAAAGCATGAAGGGAAAAACACAGGGAGGGGGAAGGGGAGGCCTGCGGGCCCTGCCCGAGGTTCTATGCCGCAGGGTGCATGGCACGGGGGCTGAACCTCAAAGCCAAAACTCACACAAATAGTTAAAATTAGTGTTATATATATAAGGGTGCATAGAGTAGGGGTTGAACCTCAGAGACAAAACTCTCCCAAAGAGTAAAAAATAGTGTTATATATATATATATATATATATATATATATATATATATATATATATATATATATATATATATATATATATATATATATATATATGAGAAGCAAAAGACGATTCAGACAATGAGGAATCGAACGAAGGAGAAGTCGAGGATCCTCAAAAAACTTCCCAAGATTCAGATAATGAGAATGCACCACAAATATCACTATCAACCATAGTAGGAATAGCCCAACCACAAACATTAAAATAGAAAGGGCACATAAAAAAGAGCATTGTAATGATCCTAATAGATACTGGAAGTACCCATAATTTTGTTGACACAAATATTGTAAGTAGATCAAACCTTTTCATAAATCTGATGCCCAATATCAAGGTTGATGCAGGAGCATTGCCAACAAAGCACGAGTGGAGGAAAGCTAGATGCACTAGTGCACATTTTGAAAAGAATTTTTTTTTGAAGAAAGCGTACCATGCAAATCCTTTGGAAATAATTGAAATTAAAGAACCTCTTTAATCTTTTGGATATGGATGGTTTCACGAGGACATCAAAGAATGCAATTTCTTTTAATGTAGTTGAGTGTAGTATAGATGCAATGTGTTCGATCCTATCTGTCTGTCACAAATATTTATTGTAATAAATTCTAGTAGTTGATAGATTTTAATTCGATAGGATAGATCTAGAATAGTTGGAGGTAAGAGCTCGAAGAGCCCCTCTTGTATAAAGATTTGTATTGTTTCCCGAAGAAGGTTGTTGAATCTATTGTAGAGGTTATTATTGGAACTCTAGTTATTGAGAGTTGTTGCCATTGTAGCTGAGACTCGAGAGATACCGAGAGAAGTATATGAACACATGTTTATCTCAGTTGAATGAATATAGTTGAGGAGCATTGTCCCAAATGCATGGTTTTGTCATGTGTATCTAAATGAATGAATGGTATACTTTCTGTTTATTTGGAATTCTCTGTTATTTCTTGTTCTTGTTTTTATTAATGCATTTACATGGTTGAATGTATGAATATGTGAAGTTTTAAATAAGTTTCAATTGTTTCTCTTCTACGAGAAAGTGCAAGTATTCATCGTGTCTGCAAGGGGTGCATTGACAGAGTCTGTTTCGACTCATGAGCTTAGAAGAGATAACATGAATCTTAGAGGTGCAAGGAGTGCATATTGTCTGCAAGGTGTGTGCGACAGAGTCCATTTTGACTTGGAAAGTTATGGAGAAATAGCTTGAAGGAATTTTGTCCCCAAGGAGTGTGTGACAGAGTCTTTTGACTTGGAAGTTCAGGAGGATTGGTGGAAGTTGTCCACAAAGAAGCCAAGTTGTGGAGGAGGACCTGTTGCAAAAAGTGCCCAAGCTAAGTTTCGACTAAGTGTCGAAAGGAGTATTCTAAGAAGAAAAGAGTTCTAGGAAGAACAAGCTCAGGAGGAAGAGTGGCGAAAATCCTTCAAAGGGAGGAGTCCTTTGAGGTTTTCCTAGAATCAGAAAATTGATATCCATCCAGGAAGGAATGGGATCATTCCATACTATCATATCTGGGGAGAGTTGCACAAAGAATTGATCGAGTGGTGTTTCGACATTTCAAAGTTCAGATCATTTTGAGGTGATAGTGAGGTGGAGTCATCAAAGTTGCAAGGAGAATCTTAACCATTGGTTGCGAGGAGATACATGGTGACAGATTAGAGAGTCTGGGAGTTAGAGGCTCAGAGGAAGTAAGTGTGGAGTAAGTGAAGTTTCACGAAGTTGTGAAACCCAAAGTATAGCTGGACCGTCAGATCCAGGGAGACATGTGAAAGAGACCTGTGAATTTAAAGAAAGGTGTTTCAGGAGGAAACATAGGAGATGGTTACAATATTGCTGAAGCCCGAAGTGGCGAAGGGATTGGCCCAAGGTTATAACCCACTATCACAGAGGAGAAAGAGCCTAGTACGAAACTAGTACTCATAATCGGTGTTGCCAAGCGTTGAAGAGAGGGGTTGCAAGTGGTCTAAATTTGTAGATGACATCAAGGGGACTTGTGTGTGTATTATTTGTTCAAGGTCTATTGAAGGCCCGAAGAACCAATTTGGTTCGAGGGGTGTGAAGATCCAAGACCAGGAGGTTGCAGAATCCCCAGGAGAGAAGGGAGGGGGTTGTGCATCAAGTGGTATCAGATTCATAACAAAATTGATTTATGTAGGCCAAGGAGACAGAGAAGTAGGATGATATCATCGAGTGGTATCAGATAAATCAACACAATTCTTCCTAGGAGACGTGTGGAGCCACCCATAGAAAATAGAGCTATGGAAAGGGAGATGTGAGAACTCAGAGCAAGGCTAGATGAGATGGAAACAACGCAAAGGAGAGCACCTGATGTTGGAGACGTCAGTGATGTAGAGAATGAAGAAGTGGAAGTTGAAGAAGTTGTAGCGTAGGATGTTGCAGAAGAGCACTTGCTGAAAGAGGTTGTTAAGTTGGGAGATAGAGAAAAGATAGACATCCCAATGTATGAGGGTAATCTGGATGTCGAAGAATTGCTTGATTGGATATGAGAAATGGACAAGTATTTTGACTATGAATATGTCGATGAGGAGAAAAAGGTGAAACATGTTGTCACCAGGTTGAAAGGACATGCAACACTGTGGTGGGACGAACTGCAGGCTGACAGGAGGAGCAAAGGAAAACAAAATATTAAGAGATGGGATAGAATGGTAACCAAGCTAAAGGATAAATTCATACCCAAGGAGTACCAGATAAATATGTTCAGGAGGCTGCAGAAACTAAGACAGAAAGGAATGACTATGAAGGAGTACACATAGGAGTTCTACAAGTTGAACATCAGGGTTGGACAAAGAGAGAGAGATGAGGAAAAAATTGTCAGATACATCAACGAACTGAGATATGAAATCTAGGACAAAATCAGCATGATGGCAGTCAACAAAGTAGGGGTGGAAGTCTGAACCGAGGCAAAGGAGTTTCCCATGAAAAGACAAAGAAGCCCAAAGGTGAGACGAAGAAACTACATAGTCACTCTGAGAGAGGAGGAATTTACTGAGGAAGACAGAGTTGTGGTAGAAACTCTTTTCCTAGAGGAAGAGGAAGAGGTAGAGGAGGAGAGATAAAGTGTTATGCATGTGGAAAGGTAGGACACATGTCTTGGGAATGTCCCGAGAGAAAGAAAGAAGGAGGTGAAGCACACATTTTGGAAGCGCAGAAGCAAGATGTTGAGGAAGAAGGGGCAGAAGATGGGGGATATTTGATGATGAAGAAAGTTCTCTTAAATCTAGATCCAGAGATTGAAAAGCCAGTGCAAAGGAACAATTTTTTCATGACAGCTTGCAAGACTAAAGACAGAGTTTGCAAGGTGATAATTGACAGTGGGAGCACTGATAACTTAGTATCGAAGGAGATGGTGGAGAAGTTAGATATGGAGATGACTACACATCCGACACCGTATAAAGTCTCATGGTTGCAAAAAGGTCATCAGGTAACAATAACTAAACAATGTCTGGTTGAATTTAAAATAGGAGAATATAGGGATGAGATTCTATGTGATGTGATTCCCATGGATGTATGTCATGTTTTGTTGGGAAGACCATGGAAGTATGATAGGAATTTCATTCATGATGGGAGAAAGAATACTTATACCTTGGAGAAGAATGGTAGGACACACAAGTTGTTGTCAATTGAAGAGAAGAAAGCGAAAGAAGAAGCCAACATGAGTATACTTCTCATGAGTGGGAAGGAACTCCTAAGTGAAGTTAAGAAGGAATAAGAGATGCAGTTTGTGGTGGTGAGGAAGCTGAAAGTTATCCTTACAAGTACTTCTATGGAGGATATTCCTGAGGAAATTCAGGAACTATTGGAAAATTTTGCTGGCATAGTTGTGGATGAGTTGTCGAGATCATTTCCACCTATCAGAAGTATCAACCATCACATTGACTTGATACCAGGAGAAAACCCACCGAATAAAAAAACGTACCAATTGACACCGCAAGAGAATGAGAAGGTGAAGAGACATGTTCAATATATGTTAGACAAAGGTTTGGTCAGAGAAAGCTTGAGTCCATGCGCAGTACCAACTGTGTTGAGTCCAAAGAAGGATGGAGGATGGAGAATGTGTATAGACTCAAGGGCCATAAATAATATCACCATTAGGTACAGATTCCCATTGCCAAGGATGGATGACTTAATGGATTGTTTAAGTCAAAAATAGATTTCAAAAGTGGATATCACCAAATAAGGATGAGGGAAGGTGATGAGTGGAAAACAACCTTCAATACAAATGAGGGATTATATGAATGGCTTGTTATGCCATTTGGCTTAACAAATTCCCTGATTACTTTTATGAGATTGATGAATGAAGTGTTGAAATATTTTATTGGCAAGTTTGTGATCGTATATCTTGATGCTATACTAGTCTTCTGTAAAACTGAGGAAGAGCATCTGAGGCACTTAACGTTAGTGATGAAGAGGTTACAACGGGAGAAGCTTCTAATAAATTTAAATAAATCATGTTTTATGAAGACATAACTCATTTACTTGGGTTTTGTGATCTCTTCGAATGAATTGAATATGAATCCCAAAAAGGTGAAAGCAATCAGAGAATGGTCATCACCAAGGAGTATATTTGAGGTAAGAAGCTTCCATGGATTAGCGAGTTTCTACCGGAAGTTTATCAGAAATTTTAGTGAGATCGGTGCACAAATGATGGATACCGTGAAGAAAAGACATAAGTCTTTCAAATGGACAGAAAAGGCTGAGAAGAGCTTCAATATATTAAAGGAGAAGATAATAGAACAATCGATTTTGGTATTAACGGATTTCGAGAATACATTTCAAGTGAGATGTGATGCAAGTGGAGTTGCAATTGGAGTGGTCTTGAGCCAAGATAATAGGCATGTTGCATATTTCAGTGAGAAGCCGAATAATACTAAAAGGAAGTACTCCACATATGATAAAGAGTTCTATGCCATAATTCAAGCCTTGAAGAAATGGAGGCACTATCTTGTACCAAAAGAGTTTTTTTTGTATAGCGATAATCAGGCTTTACAATTCATAACCAGACAAGAAAAGTTAAACCACAGACATGCTAAATCGACAGATTTTATGCAAAATTTCACTTTTGTCATTAAACATATTTATGGTAATGCTAACAAGGTTGATGATGCATTGAGCAGGAGATGTCTAATTCTGCAGGAATTTTAGGTGAAAACCTTGGGGTTTGACCACCTTAAGGAAATGTATCATGATGATCTAGATTTCAAAGAAGCATATGAAGCATGTGTGAATCATGTGCTCAGAGACATAAGCCAGTGGGCCGAATATATGATTCAGGATGGGTTGTTGTTCAAAGGATGTCAGTTGTGCATACCAAAGTGTTCGATGAGGGAGAATTTGCTTAACAAAAAGCATAGTGGAGGACTAGCTGGACATTTCGGCCATGAAAAAATGTTTGCACAGTTGAGAAGTTCGTATTATTGGCCAGGTATGAGGGCAGAGGTGAAAAGGTTTGTGAACAGATGTAATAGTTTTCCAGTATGCAAAGGGGAAGAGACAAAATACTGGGTTGTATCAACCACTGCCTATTCCAGAGAGAACTTGGGATGTAATAAGCATGGATTTTGTGTTGGGATTGCCAAGGACACAAAGAGGAAGTGATACCATATTTGTGGTAGTTGACAGATTTTTGAAGATGCACACTTTATCCCATGCCATAAAACCAATGATGCAACACACGTTGCTAATCTGTTTTTCAAGGAAGCGGTAAGACTTCATGGATTTCCCAGGAGTATTGTTTCAGATAAGGATACCAAATTTGTTGGTCATTTCTAGAGAACATTGTGGAAGAAGATGGGAACAAAACTATCCTTTAGTTCTGCATATCACCCTCAAACAAATGGATAGACTGAGGTGGTAAATTTAAGTTTAGGATATTTGCTGAGAAGTTTGGTCACTGAACATCATAGCCAGTGGGATCATATTCTAGCACAAGCGGAGTTTGCATATAATGACTCAGTGAACATAAGTACCAAAAAGAGTCCATTTCAGATAGTGTATGGAATGAATCCGAGGGGAGTGCCAGAGTTAAGAGATCTAGAGAAAAATGAATTTAGAAGCACTGGAGTCGAATACTTTGCCGCAAAAATGCAAAAGCTTCATAATCATATCAAAGAGCAGTTGCAGAGGAGCAATAGTGAATATAAACGGAAAGTTGATCAACATGGGAAGAAACTTTATTTTGAAGTTGGAGATCAAATTATAGCACATATTAGGAAGGAGAGGTTCCCAAGATGGACATATAATAAACTAAAGTTGAAGAAGATAGGACCGTGCAAAATCCTAAGAAAATTTGGTGAGAATGCTTATGAAATAGAGCTGCCAAAAGATGTGGGTATATCGCCCAAATTCAACATTGAATACCTGTATCCTTACTGGGAAGATGGAGTCGGAGGACCCAAAGATCAAAGGGAGATCCAGTGGAAAAAGAAAATGCATGTAGCAGAAAATCCGCAGATGGAGCAGATCGTAGATCGAAAAATTGGTAGGAAGACCAGAAGGAAAACATATTTTGAGTATTTGGTAAAGTGGAAAGGATGACCAATAGAAGATGTCAGTTGGGTAAGCGAAGCGGACATCCAAAAGCATGGAAGGTCAGTGCAGGAGCTCATGGATAGGAGTCTGTGAATTTTTTTAGCCAGAGGAGTATGATGCAGGAGCATCGCTAGCAAAGCACGAGTGGAGGACAATTAGACGCACTAGCACGCATTTTGAAAAAAAAAAAAAATTGAAGAAAGAGTATCACACAAATATTTTGGAAAGAATTGAAATTAAAGAACCTCTTTAATGTTTTGGAGCTGGATGATTTCATGAGGACATTGAAGAATGTAATTTCTTTTAATGTAGCTGAGTGTAGTACAGATTTGATGGGTTCTATCCTATCTGTCTGTCACAAATATTTATTGTAATAAATTCTAGTAGTTGATAGCTTTTAATTCAATAGGATATCTCTAGAATAGTTGCAGGGAAGAGCTTGAAGAGCCCCTCTTGTATAAATCTTTGTATTGTTGCCCGAAGAGGGCTGCTGAATCTATTGTAGAGGTTATTATTGGCACTCTAGTTATTGAGAGTTGTTGCCATTGTAGCTGCGAGTCTAGAGCTACCGAGAGAAGTATATGAACATATGTATATCTCAGTTGAATGAATATAGCAGAGGAGCATTGTCCCAAATGCATGGTGTTGTCATGTCTATCTGAATGAATGAATGGTAAACTTTCTGTTTATTTGGAATTCTTTGTTATTTCTTGTTCTTGTGTTTATGAATTCATTTACATGGATGAATGTATGAATCTGTGAAGTTTTAAATAAGTTTCAATTGTTTCTCTTCTACGAGCAAGTGCAAGTGTGCATAGTGTCCGAAAGGGGTGCGTTGACAGAGTCTGTTTCGACTTGTGAGCTCAGAAGAGATAACGTGAATCTTAGAGGTGCAAGGAGTGCATAGCGTTCGCAAGGTGTCCACGACAGAGTCCATTTTGACTCAAAAATTTCTAGAGAAATAGCTTGAAGGAAGTCAGTCCGCAAGGACTGCGTGATAGAGTCTTTTGACGCAGAAGTTCAGGAAGATTAGTGGAATTTGTCCATAGAGAAGCCAAGTTGTGGAGAAGCACGTGTTGCAAAGAGTGTCCAGGTTGAGATTTGACTAAGTGTCGAAAGGAGTATTCTAAGAAGACAAGATTTCAAGGAAGAACAACTCAGGAGGAAGAGTGGTGAAAAATCCTTCAAAGGGAGGATTCCTTTGAGGTTTTCCCAGAATCAGCAAATTGAGATCCATCCAAGAAGGACTGGGATCATTCCAGACCATCATATCTAGGGAGAGTTGCATGGATAATTGACCGAGAGATGTTTCGACATTTCAGAGTTCGGAGCATTTCGAAGTGATAGGGAGGTGGAATCACAGAAGTCGCGAGGTGAATCTTAACCATTGGATGCGAGGAGATATGTGGTAGCGAATTAGAGAGTCTGGGAGTTAGAGGCTTAGAGGAAGTAAGTGTGGAGTAAGTGAAGTTTCGCAAATTCGTGAAACCCGAAGTACAATTGGACTGTCAGATCCAGGGAGACACGTGTCAGAGACTCGTGAATTCAGGGAAAGGTGTTTCGGGAGGAAACAAAGGAGGAGGTTGCAATATCATCGGAGCCTAAAGTGGCGAAGGGATTGGCCCAAGGTTATAACCCGTGGTCACAGAGGAGAAAGAGCCTAGTATGAAACTAGTACTCACAATCGGTATTTCCAAGTGCTGGAGAGCGGGGTTGCAAGTGGTTCGAATTTGTAGGTGACATCAAGGGGACCTATGTGTGTATTATTTGTTCAGGGTCTGTTGAAGGCCCGAAGAAACAATTTGGTTCGAGGGGTTTGAAGATCCAAAACCGGGAGGTCGCAGAATCCCCAAGAGAGAAGGGAGGGGGTTGTGCATCAAAGGTCATGGTAGCAGATGGAAAAAAATTTAAGGTGTGGGGAAACACCACAAGGTTAAGGTACAAATTCATGACTAGAACTTAGAATCTCAGTTTTACATTGTACCTTTGGGAGGAGTAGATGTAGTCTAAGGAGTCCAATGGCTATAGACATTACGAACTGATTCTGCTAACCATAAAAAACACTTTAAAAAGTTTAGATGGCAAGGGGAAAGATACAACTTATAAGGATTCCAACTGCCCCAAAATCAAATTGTATGCTCCCATAAGATGGTGAAGCTAATCCAAAAAGGAGTGCCGACATATATGGTACAATACCACTAAATAAAAATATTGGCCTTAGAATTAGTTAATGTTGAACAACCTGAGATTCAAAGATTAATTCAAAAATACAAAAAGGTATTCCAAGGTATTCCCTTGGAACTACCACTTGAAAGGGAGATTGAGCACATAATAGAAGTAAAACCAGGGTCAAACCCTGTCAACATCAAGCCTTATCGATATCCACATTAGAAAAAATAGAAATTGAAAGAATAATCCAAGACCTATTGAGATATGGTGTTATTGCAAAAAGTAGAATCCCATATTCATCTCTCGTAGTTTTAATTTGGAAGGATGAATATTTTAGACTATGTATAGATTACAGAGGGTTGCATAAGATAACAATAAGAAACAAATTTCCTATTCCCTTCATAGATGAAGTGTTGGATGAACTTCATGGAGCTATGTATTTCTCAAAAATGGACTTGAGATTGAGATACTGTCAAATCAAAGTAAGGTTAGAAGATGTGGAAAAAACCGCTTTTCATACTCATGAGGGGCACTACGAATTCAAGGTAATGCCCTTTGGGTTAACCAATTCTCTAGCCACCTTCCAGGCCACCATGAATGAAGTGTTCCAACCCTACCTAAGAAGTTTGTGTTCATCTTTTTTGACGACATTCTTATATATAGTAAAACATGGGATGAACATATGAAACACTTGGAACAAGTTCTCTCTCTTTTAGAAGAAAACCAATTTTATGTATGCGAAGATGTCAATATGTACTTTTGGAAAAGAATAGGTATATTATCCGGGTCATGTGATATCAAAGAAAGGAGTGAAGGTAGATCCCAATAAAATCAAGGCAATTACAGAATGGCCCAAACCAATTAAAATTTCCAAGTTAAGGGGATTTTGGGGGTTGACAAGATACTATCGAAGGTTTATTCAAAATTAATCTCATGTCACTACTCCCCTAACAAACCTTTTAAAAAAGAATTTATTTCAATGGGATGATAAAGCGGAAATATGTTTTGATGTATTAAAGGAGATTATTTCCACAACTCTGGTATTAACAACGCTTGATTTTTCAAAACCTTTTGTAATCAAGTGTGATGCTTCAGGTTTCAGAATGGGAGTAGTGTTGATGCAGGATGGTCATCCTATAGCATTTGAAAGTAGGAAGCTCAATAAAAGGGAATGTCTAAAATATACATATGACAAATAAATGCTTGCCATTATGCACACCCTATCCAAATGGCAATAATATCTTCTTGGAAGCAAATTTTTGATACATACATATCACAATAGTCTCTAAAACCTTCTCCAACAAAAAAACACTTTCTACAAAACAACAAAAATGGATAGAAAAAATCGACACCTTTGATATTGAAATACTACATAAGAAGGGTAAGGACAATATAGCAGTTGATGCTCTCTCACAAAAGGATAAAGAGTCACTATCACTTGCAGTCTCAGTTATAGTTCTAGAATGGTTGTATGCAATCCAAAGTGAATATGCAAAAAATCCATAAACATGTTCCATAATCAATAATTTCATTCAAAATTCCGAATGGAAGTATGACATCCTTTGTAAAATCCCCCAATAGGAATATGCTAGATTTGTTGTCCACTGTAGTTTTGGTTATACTCTTTTTCCAAATACATGTGTTATTAAGTTGATTGAGGACTTTCTACAAAAATTTTGCATATAACCCATAGATAGACCTTTTTACAAACATGTTGCATTCAATCTAAATACACCAGAAAATAGAAGATATAATATGGCACTTTATTAATAATGGAATCTTGATCACACAATACAATGTATAGGGATGTTGTAGAAGTTATGATGAATCAACAAACATACAAAATTGAAAACCAAAATGTGATGTAGTAGTTTGATCTCCTCTAGAAGATGGTTCCTTCCCCAATATGTCGAAGGGTTAACTCCAAACGTCAAACCCTCTATAAGATGATGCCCAAACAGAGGATGAATCTCAAGTGAAGATCTTGGATGGATCTTGCTCCTTTGTCTAGCTAGGGTGTATCTTGCACCACCGAAACTAAACTACAATGGAAGGGTTTTTCTAAAACCCTAACGAAAACCTTAGCTCCAAGAGCACTCCAAAGAGATCAATCCAAAAACATAATCCCAAAGTGAAGCACTACCCCTCCTTTGATCCTTCTTCCATGCCTTTTAGAACTTTCCCCTTTTTGACTAAATCAAATATGACCCGTATTCCGCTTTTACTTTCACTTTAAGATTAAAAGTCACTTTAATAATGTTTAAGTAACTTATTAATCTAAAG
>JZKD02S2078303.1:18705-31093 GCA_000966675.3 Picea glauca | reverse complement strand
AGACTCCATGTATAGAAGTTCTGAATTAATACAAAGAAAGTTGTGATTTAGACTCATGGTGTTCATATACTCTCTGTGTATGCATCTTTGAATGTTATGCTCATGAATGTTTTACTCTTTCTGTCATGCAACTGCTTTCATTCTATGGATGAATGATTTCTTGTTGAATATTTGAAATTTGAAAGGAAAGGGTAATGGAATGAGTCTCAATTGTTTCTCTATCTGAGCAAGAGTTCCTGCAAGGAGTGCGTCGACAAAGGTTCAGAGATTGTCTCTGAAAGCTCAGGAGAGATAGCTTTTGTTATCATTTCCACATAGGTGTAGTCAGGCACAGGAGCCATGCAAGGAGTGCGTAGGCCGAGTAAAGTCTCAAGGTTGCGAACCTGAGAGAATAATTTAGAGATTGCTGCTGCAGGTGTGCACGGAGTCGAAGAAGTTAAGCATTTGAAAGTATCCGAAGGTCGCCGCAAGGAGTGCGCGCAAGAGTTTTCTGAAAGACTCGAAGTTGGAGAAAATTCAGAAGAACTTGAAGTCTTCAAAGGTCGTTGAAGGCAGGAAAGGAGACCAAGTACCTTGAATTTTGTAAGAAGGCATAGTGACGAAGGATCGCAGGAGGAGGAGTTCCCAGAGGAAAGAACGGATGGTCGAGATTCTCTTAGGACAATTCACGAATTTCTGTAAGCCGTTAGATCTCACGGAGAAGCAAGGGAGTTACCACGAGTATTCCTAAGGGTTCTAAGATAAGGAGGAGTAGGACTATAGATCCAAGCCACAAGGGCCATTGGATTTACGCGTGGAATTCTATATTGGGGTTTCGTGGGTGGAAGTCATGTAAACTTTGCAACGGGAATCGCAAAATCATGAAACTCGGCATCCCGAAAGCCAAGAGGATTTGTGTGGGCGATGGAGGAGTCAGTGAGTGGATAGGTGGTGCACTATTGACATGGAGTCAAACTCTGTTGAGTGTTTCAAAATTTCGTGGAGAGTGAAGTTCCAGAAACATTGCATTTGGATTCACGATATTGCGAAGTCCGAAGTCCCGATGAAGTGAAGTGGCATTGAAAAGTCAAATTTCGCGAGTGTATCGGAGTTTTAGAAAATTGAGATTCAGGAGTCGAAGAGACAAGTTTCTCGACATCGCAATCGCCGAAATCACGATAAGGAAATTCCCAAAAATGAAAGAGGAAAGGTCAGCATTGACTGATTTTGGGTTTCCAGGATTCAAGAGACCAATGCTTGACCACTGGATTCACGAAGGTACGAAGTCTGATCTCCTAAGTGCAAAGAGGCGATGCCACGAGGATTTGTTGTGGGTGTATATTTTTCGAAAGGAAAATAGGAGAGCCAGTGCAAAGCTCTTTGGGTCGGTGTAAGGGGAAGATCCTATGTTGGCGTGGACCTTCCGCCCTGCGGGTTATGGAGGGAGCATGCGTCGACATCAAGTGGTATCAGAGCACAGAAAGGTTCTTTGCTTTCTGTAGCAAAGAAAAAAAAGAGAATTCATCATGCCACCAAGGAGAAGGGACAGGAAAACACCCGATCCACCAGAGGAGAGGGAAATGTCAAGAAGAAGAGGCAAGAAGATGACAGATCCAGCTATGGAGAGAGAAATGCATGATCTACGAGCCAGACTCGAAGACATGGAGACAACACAAAGGTGTACGGTCAGTGCTGGGGATCTTAGTGATTCCGAAAGTGAGATTGAGGCTAAACATGAAGAAGAAGTTGTGGCTGAAGATGCAACAAACGAACGCTTGATTAGAGCTATTGTAAGAATGGGTGCAAGAGTGAAGATGGACATTCCAGTTTATGAGGGAAATCTGGATGCAGAGGAGATTCTAGACTGGATTAGATCTCTAGACACATACTTTGACTATGAAGATGTCGAAGAGGAAAAGAAGGTCAAGCATGCTGTCACAAGATTGAAGGGACATGCAACATTGTGGTGGGATGAACTACAATCTGACAGGCACTGTAAGGGCAAGTAGAAGATCAAGAGCTGGGATAGAATGATCGCGAAGATGAAGGCGAAATTTATCCCCAGAGACTATCAAATTACTATGTTCAGGAGAATGAAGAACCTGAGATGGAAACTAATGACAGTGAAGGAATATACTGAAGAATTCTATAAGCTAAACATCAGGGCAGGTCATCGAGAGAGCGATGATGAAAAGGTTGCCAAATATCTGAATGGTGTGAGATATGATATCCAGAATGAGATGAGAATGATAACCATCCGAACGGTGGAAGATGTTTATCAGATGGTTCTGAAAGTGGAAGAGAAGATGAGATGAAAGCAGAGTCATAGAGGCTGAGGCAGAAGTCATCCCAGAGGCAAATCAGTTGCCCAGGATAAATATCAGAATCCCAAGGAGCACTGGAAGAAACCTCAGCCTCGAACTAAAAGAGGTGTAAGTTCACAGCGAAGCCAATATACTGAACAGAAAGGACAACATACTGAGAAGAGAGGAGATTATGCTGATAACAATACTTTTCCTTGTACTAGGGGTAGAGGAAGAGGAAGAGGTGGAGTAATAACATGCTTCACATGTGGAAAGAATGGGCACAAGTCTTACGAGTGTCCAGATAAAAATAAGGAGAGTGGAGAAACTCACATCGCCGAAGCACAGAGGTGGGATGTTGAGGTAGAAGACGCTGAAGGCGAAAGATCGTTGATGATGCGAAAATCTCTTTTGACACCAGAGAAGGAGGTGGAGAGTTCAGTCCAAAGAACCAGACTTTTTCGGACTACTTGCAAGACCAAGGACAGGGTATGCAAGGTCATTGTAGATAGTGGTAGCATGGATAATCTCGTTTCTACAGAGATGGTAGAAAAGCTGGAGCTAGAGATGATTGATCATCCAAGCCCATACAGAATTTCGTGGCTACAAAAAGGACATCAGGTAATTGTCACTAAAAAGTGTTTAGTTGAATTCAATATAGGAGGATATAATGATAAGATATTATGTGATGTTATTCCTATGTATGTTTGTCATCTATTACTGGGTAGACCATGGAAATATGACAGGAATGTGATTCATGATGGGAGAATGAACACATACACCTTGGAGAATAATGGGAGGACTCACATGTTGCTTCCAATTAAGGATAAGGAGGTGAAACCGGAAGTAAGCAACACAGTACTTCTCATGAGCGGGAAGGAACTTCTTACAGAGGTTAATAAGAAGGAGGAACCACAATTCATAATGGTCAGGAAACCAAAGATTGTTTTGACCAGCACAAGAGTGGATGATTTACCAGAAGAAATTCAGGAACTGTTGGAAGAGTTCGCTGACATAGTAGTGGATGAATTACCTCGTTCATTGCCACCAATTAGAAGCATGAGTCATCATATTGATCTCATACCAGGAACCATTTTACCAAACAAAGCTGCATACAGATTGATGTTGCAAGAGAATGAAGAGGTCAAAAGACAAGTCTAGGAGTTGTTGGACAAAGGTTTGGTCAAGGAAAGCTTGAGTCTGTGTGTTGTTCCAACAGTACTCAGTCCAAAGAAAGACGGAGGCTGGAGGATGTGTACTGACTCGAGGGCGATTAACAAGATAACCATCAGGTATAGATTTCCATTGCCAAGGATGGATAATCTAATGGATTTCTTGAGTGGAGCAAAGTATTTTTCAAAGATTGATTTGAAAAGAGGTTATCATCAAATCCGCATGAGAGAAGGTGATGAATGGAAGACAACATTCAAAACAAACGAAGGGTTGTATGAATGGCTTGTTATGCTGTTTGGCTTAACAAATGCATCGAGTGCCTTCATGAGGCTGATGAACGAAGTCCTAAAGGAGTTAATAGGAAAATTTGTTATCGTATATTTGGATGATATATTGGTTTATAGTAAAACAGTGGTAGAGCATCTGAAGCATTTGGCTACAGTGATGCAGAGACTACAGCAAGAGAAGCTGTTGATAAATATGAAGAAGTCCTTATTCATGAAGACAGAGCTCATTTAATTTGGGTTTGTTATTTTGGCAAATGAGTTGAGGATGGATCCAGATAAGGTGGAGGTAATCAAGAATTGGCCATCACCGAAGAATATCTTTGAGGTGAGAAGTTTTCATGGATTGGCTAGTTNAGACTCCATGTATAGAAGTTCTGAATTAATACAAAGAAAGTTGTGATTTAGACTCATGGTGTTCATATACTCTCTGTGTATGCATCTTTGAATGTTATGCTCATGAATGTTTTACTCTTTCTGTCATGCAACTGCTTTCATTCTATGGATGAATGATTTCTTGTTGAATATTTGAAATTTGAAAGGAAAGGGTAATGGAATGAGTCTCAATTGTTTCTCTATCTGAGCAAGAGTTCCTGCAAGGAGTGCGTCGACAAAGGTTCAGAGATTGTCTCTGAAAGCTCAGGAGAGATAGCTTTTGTTATCATTTCCACATAGGTGTAGTCAGGCACAGGAGCCATGCAAGGAGTGCGTAGGCCGAGTAAAGTCTCAAGGTTGCGAACCTGAGAGAATAATTTAGAGATTGCTGCTGCAGGTGTGCACGGAGTCGAAGAAGTTAAGCATTTGAAAGTATCCGAAGGTCGCCGCAAGGAGTGCGCGCAAGAGTTTTCTGAAAGACTCGAAGTTGGAGAAAATTCAGAAGAACTTGAAGTCTTCAAAGGTCGTTGAAGGCAGGAAAGGAGACCAAGTACCTTGAATTTTGTAAGAAGGCATAGTGACGAAGGATCGCAGGAGGAGGAGTTCCCAGAGGAAAGAACGGATGGTCGAGATTCTCTTAGGACAATTCACGAATTTCTGTAAGCCGTTAGATCTCACGGAGAAGCAAGGGAGTTACCACGAGTATTCCTAAGGGTTCTAAGATAAGGAGGAGTAGGACTATAGATCCAAGCCACAAGGGCCATTGGATTTACGCGTGGAATTCTATATTGGGGTTTCGTGGGTGGAAGTCATGTAAACTTTGCAACGGGAATCGCAAAATCATGAAACTCGGCATCCCGAAAGCCAAGAGGATTTGTGTGGGCGATGGAGGAGTCAGTGAGTGGATAGGTGGTGCACTATTGACATGGAGTCAAACTCTGTTGAGTGTTTCAAAATTTCGTGGAGAGTGAAGTTCCAGAAACATTGCATTTGGATTCACGATATTGCGAAGTCCGAAGTCCCGATGAAGTGAAGTGGCATTGAAAAGTCAAATTTCGCGAGTGTATCGGAGTTTTAGAAAATTGAGATTCAGGAGTCGAAGAGACAAGTTTCTCGACATCGCAATCGCCGAAATCACGATAAGGAAATTCCCAAAAATGAAAGAGGAAAGGTCAGCATTGACTGATTTTGGGTTTCCAGGATTCAAGAGACCAATGCTTGACCACTGGATTCACGAAGGTACGAAGTCTGATCTCCTAAGTGCAAAGAGGCGATGCCACGAGGATTTGTTGTGGGTGTATATTTTTCGAAAGGAAAATAGGAGAGCCAGTGCAAAGCTCTTTGGGTCGGTGTAAGGGGAAGATCCTATGTTGGCGTGGACCTTCCGCCCTGCGGGTTATGGAGGGAGCATGCGTCGACATCAAGTGGTATCAGAGCACAGAAAGGTTCTTTGCTTTCTGTAGCAAAGAAAAAAAAGAGAATTCATCATGCCACCAAGGAGAAGGGACAGGAAAACACCCGATCCACCAGAGGAGAGGGAAATGTCAAGAAGAAGAGGCAAGAAGATGACAGATCCAGCTATGGAGAGAGAAATGCATGATCTACGAGCCAGACTCGAAGACATGGAGACAACACAAAGGTGTACGGTCAGTGCTGGGGATCTTAGTGATTCCGAAAGTGAGATTGAGGCTAAACATGAAGAAGAAGTTGTGGCTGAAGATGCAACAAACGAACGCTTGATTAGAGCTATTGTAAGAATGGGTGCAAGAGCAAAGATGGACATTCCAGTTTATGAGGGAAATCTGGATGCAGAGGAGCTTCTAGACTGGATTATATCTCTAGACACATACTTTGACTATGAATATGTCGAAGAGGAAAATAAGGTCAAGCATGTTGTCACAAGATTGAAGGGACATGCAACATTGTGGTGGGATGAACTACAAGCTGACAGGCACTGCAAGGGAAAGTAGAAGATCAAGAGCTGGGATAGAATGATCGCGAAGATGAAGGCGAAATTCATCCCCAGAGACTATCAAATTACTATGTTCAGGAGAATGAAGAACCTGAGATGGAAACTAATGACGGTGAAGGAATATACTGAAGAATTCTATAAGCTAAACATCAGGGCAGTTCATCGAGAGAGCGATGATGAAAAGGTTGCTAGATATCTGAATGGTCTGAGATATGATATCCAGGATGAGATGAGCATGGTAACCATCTGAATGGTGGAAGATGTTTATCAGATGGTTCTGAAAGTGGAAGAGAAGATGAGATGAAAGCAGAGTCAGAGAGGCTGAGGAAGAAGTCATCCCAGAGGCAAATCAGTTGCCCAGGATAAATATCAGAATCCCAAGGAGCACTAGAAGAAACCTCAGACTCAAACTGAGAGAGGTGTAAGTTCACAACGAAGCCAATATACTGAACAGAAAGGACAACATACTGAGAAGAGAGGAGATTATGCTGATAACAATACTTTTCCTTGTACTAGGGGTAGAGGAAGAGGAAGAGGTGGAGTAATAACATGCTTCACATGTGGAAAGAATGGGCACAAGTCTTACGAGTGTCTAGATAAAAATAAGGAGAGTGGAGAAACTCACATCGCCGAAGCACAGAGGTGGGATGTTGAGGTAGAAGACGCTGAAGGTGAAAGATCGTTGATGATGCGAAAATCTCTTTTGACACTGGAGAAGGAGGTGGAGAGTTCAGTCCAAAGAACCAGACTTTTTTGGACTACTTGCAAGACCAAGGATAGGGTATGCAAGGTCATTGTAGACAGTGGTAGCATGGATAATCTCGCTTCTACAGAGATGGTAGAAAATCTGGAGCTAGAGACGATTGATCATCCAAGACCATACAGAATTTCGTGGCTACAAAAAGGACATCAGGTAATTGTCACTAAACAGTGTTTAGTTGAATTCAAGATAGGAGGATATAATGATAAGATATTATGTGATGTTATTCCTATGGATGTTTGTCATCTATTACTGGGTAGACCATGGAAATATGACAGGAATGTGATTCATGATGGGAGAATGAACACATACACCTTGGAGAATAATGGGAGGACTCACATGTTGCTTCCAATTAAGGATAAGGAGGTGAAACTGGAAGTAAGCAACACAATACTTCTCATGAGCGGGAAGGAACTTCTTACAGAGGTTAATAAGAAGGAGGAACCACAATTCATAATGGTCAGGAAACCAAAGATTGTTTTGACCAGCACAAGAGTGGATGATTTACCAGAAGAAATTCAGGAACTGTTGGAAGAGTTCGCTGACATAGTAGTGGATGAATTACCTTGTTCGTTGCCACCAATTAGAAGCATGAGTCATCATATTGATCTCATACCAGGAGCCATTTTACCAAACAAAGCTACGTACATATTGATGCTGCAAGAGAATGAAGAGGTCAAAAGACAAGTCCAGGAGTTGTTGGACAAAGGTTTGGTCAAGGAAAGCTTGAGTCTGTGTGTTGTTCCAATAGTACTCAGTCCAAAGAAAGACGGAGGATGGAGGATGTGTACTGACTCGAGGGAGATTAACAAGATAACCATCAGGTATATATTTCCATTGCCAAGGATGGATAATCTAATGGATTTCTTGAGTGGAGCAAAGTATTTTTCAAAGATTGATTTGAAAAGAGGTTATCATCAAATCTGCATGAGAGAAGGTGATGAATGGAAGACAACATTCAAAACAAACGAAGGGCTGTATGAATGGCTTGTTATGCTGTTTGGCTTAACAAATGCATCAAGTTCCTTCATGAGGCTGATGAACGAAGTCCTAAAGGAGTTCATAGGAACATTTGTTATCGTATATTTGGATGATATATTGGTTTATAGTAAAACAGTGGTAGAGCATCTGAAGCATTTGGCTACAGTGATGCAGAGACTACAGCAGGAGAAGCTGTTGATAAATATGAAGTCCTGATTCATGAAGACGGAGCTCATTTACTTTGGATTTGTTATTTTGGAAAATGAGTTGAGGATGGATCCAGATAAGGTGGAGGTAATCAAGAATTGGCCATCACCGAAGAATATCTTTGAGGTGAGAAGTTTTCATGGATTGTCTAGTTTCTACCAAAAGTTCATCAGGAATTTTAGTGGAATTAGCGCAGCAATGATGGATATAGTGAAGAAAAGACACAAGTCTTTTCACTGGACAGAAGAAGCTAAGAAAATTTTTAATCTGTTGAAGAGGAAGATTACGAAACAACCAATTTTGGTGTTGTCAGATTTCCAGAAGACATTTCAAGTGAAATGCGATGCAAGTGGATTCACAATCGGGGCAGTCTTGAGTCAAGAAGACAGACCGATAGCATACTTCAGTGAGAAGATGAATGAAGTGAATGTGAAATACTCCACTTATGATAAGGAGTTTTATGTTATTATACAGGCATTAAAAAAATGGAGGCATTACTTGATCCCAAAAGAATTTGTCTTATACAGTGACAATCATGCATTGCAGTTTGTGACTCAACAGGAAAAGTTGAATTAGAGACATGTCAAATGGGTGGAATATATGCAAAATTTCACTTTTGTGATTAAACATATTTCTGGTACTACTAACAAAGTTGTTGATGGTTTGAGCAGGAAGTGTTTGTTATTGCAGGAGTTCTGAGTCAAAACATTGGTTTTTGATGATCTCAGGGACATGTACACAGATGATCAGGATTTTAAGGAAGCATATGAATCAACTGAGAATTCAATTCTCAGGGATAGAAGCCAATGGACATAATACATGATCCAGGAAGGATTATTGTTCAAGGGTAATCAATTGTGTATTCTGAAATGCTCCATGAGGGAGAATTTGTTGAAGGAGAAACACAGTGGAGGATTAGCAGGGCACTTTGGTCATGACAATATGTTTGCAATGTTGGATGAGTCATATTTTTGGATGGGAGTGCGAGCATACATCAAGAGATTCATGGAAAGATGTAGAATTTTCCATCATTCGAAGGGAAGAATACAAAATGCAGGGTTTTATCAACCATTTCCTGTACCTGAGAGGTTGTGGGATGTAATCAGCATGGATTTCATATTGGGGTTGCCAAGAATGCAAAGAGGTTTTTATTCAATATTTGTGGTGGTGGATAGATTTTCCAAGATGGCACACTTTATTCCATGTCAGAAAACCAGTGACACAACTCACATTGCGAACCTGTTTTTCAAAGAAGTCCCTCGACTTCATGGTTTTCCACGAAGTATAGTTTCGGACCGAGATACAAAGTTCATAGGGAAATTTTGGAGGACCTTATGGAAGAAGCATGGAACTAACTTGTCGTTTAGTTCATCTCATCATCCTCAGATGGATGGACAGATGGAGGTAGTGAACAGAAGTCTGGGAGACTTGCCGAGAAGCCTGGTGACAAAACACCATAGTCAGTGGGACCACATATTACCACAGGCAGAATTTGCATATAACGACTGAGTCAATAGAAGCACAGGCCAGAGTCCATTTTAGGTTATCTATGGCATACAACCAAGAGGAATTTTTGAGATGAGAGATTCAGAATAGATTGCAACTAGGAGTTCTAGTGCAGAAGATTTCATAGAGGCGACGAGGGAAATTCACAGCTAGGTGAAGGAGCAACTGCAGAATTCAAACCACGAATATAAGCGCAGAGCAGATCAACACGAAAGACAACTTCAGTTTGAGGTTGGTGATGTGATTCTGGCACATTTGAGAAAGCAAAGGTTCCCGAGAGGAACATATAATAAATTGAAGATGAAGAAAATCGGGCCATGTAAGGTCTTAAAGAAATTTGGGGTGAATGCTTACGAGATTGAATTACCCGATGGGATAGAAATTTCTCCAATATTCAATATCTCATATTTGTACCCATATAAAGCTGAGGAAGCAGGGACGAAAAATGACCAGCCAGTGATTCAGTGGACAAAGAATATGCTAGTTGCAGATAAGTCACAGATGGAGCGCATACTTGATAAAAGAGTGAGAAAGAGGACTAGGCGAAAGCAATACTTTGAGTATTTGGTCAAATGGAAGGGCCATCCAGTTGAATATGCCAGCTGGGAGAATGAAGCAGATATCTGGAAGCATGGACAGATAGTGCGTGAGCTCATGGACAGGAGCCCATGAAATTTTTCAAGCCAGGGAGTATGGTGCAGGAGAATCTCAAGCGAGCCAGCGTGGAAGCAAAAGGCAGCTGGACAAGCACCAGCGTAGAATCTGAAATTACCTTGAAATTGATGTGCCATCTTAAATGAAGTCATTAAGAAGAAGCACACTTGTAAAGTGTAAACAGACCTTGAGTAATTTGCTCTCATCCTTAATAGGTAGAAGGCAATTATGGTAGTTAATGTAAGTAGGTAGAATTGAATGTATAGATTAGACAGTTTTAGAGCGCAAGAGGGAAACGGGATATAGACACCCTCATTGTGTATTGTAACATCATGAGAGGAAGAAGAGCATAGAAGAGAAAAAGAGAACTGTGGAGAAGACTCCATGTATAGAAGTTATGAATTAATACAAAGAAATTTTTGATTCAGACTCATGGTGTTCATATATTCTCTCTGTATGCATATTTGAATGTTATGCTCATGAATGTTTTACTCTTTCTGTCATGAAATTTCTTTCATGCTATGGATGAATGATTTCTTTTTGAATGTTTGAAATCTAAGAGGAAAGGGTAATGGAATGAGTTTCAATTGTTTCTCTATCTGAGAAAGAGTTTCTGCAAGGAGTGCAGTTGAATTGTCCGCGAGGAGTGTGTCGACAAAGGTTCAGAGATTGTCTCTGAAACCTCAGGAGAGATAGCTTTTTTTCTCATTTCCACAGAGGTGTAGTTAGGCACAGGAGTCGTGCAATGAGTGCACAGGCCAAGTAAAGTATCAAGGTTGCGAACCTGAGAGAAGAATTTAGAGACTACTGCTGCAGGTGTGCGCGGATTCGAAGAAGTTAAGCATTTGAAAGTATCTGAAGGTCGTCACAAGGAGTGCGCACAAGAGTTTTATGAAAGACTCAAAGTTGGAGAAAATTCAAAAGAACTTGATGTCTTCAAAGGTCGTTGAAGGCAGGAAAGGAGACCAAGTACCTTGAAGTTTCTAAGAAGGCATAGTGATGAAGGACCGCAAGAGAATGAGTTCCCAGAGGAAAGAACAGACGGTCAGGATTCTCTGAGGATAATTCACGAATTTACGTAAGACATTATATCTCACGGAGAAGCAAGGGAGTTACCGAAATTATTCCTAAGGGTTCTAAGCTTAGGAGGAGTAGGACCGTAGATCCAAGCAACAAGGGCCGTTGGATTTACGCGTGGAATTCTATATTGGGGTTTCGTTGATGGAAGTCACGTAAACTTTACAACGGGAATCGCGAAATCATGAATAGCGACATCCCAAAATCCAAGAGGATTTGTGTGGTCCATGAAGTTGTCAGGGAGTGGACAGGTGGTGCACTATTGACATGGAGTCAAACTCCATTGACCATTTTGGAATTTCGTGGAGAGTGAAGTTCTGGAAACATTGCATTTGGATTCACGATATTGCGAAGTCTGAAGTCCCGATGAAGTGAAGTGGCGTTGAAAATTCAAAGTTCACGAGTGTATCGAAGTTTCAGCAAATCGGGATTCGGGAGTCGAAGAGACAAGTTTCTCGACATCACGATCACCGAAATCGCGATAAGGAAATTTCCGAAAAGGAAAGAGGAAAGGTCAACATTGACTGATTTCGAGTTTCGGGGATTCAAGAGACCAACGCTCGACCACCAGATTCGCGAAGGTGTGAAGTCCAATCTCCTAAGTGCAAAGAGGGGATCCCACAAGGATTTGTTGTGGGTGCAGATTTTCTGAAAGGAAAATAGGAGAGCCAGTGCAAAGCTCTTCGGGCCGGTGTAAGGGAAATATCTTGTGTTGGCGTGGACCTTCCGCCCTGTGGGTTGTAGAGGGAGCATGTGTTGACATCACACTTTCTTATTTTGTAATTCTTTTCTTTAATTATCTTCAGGGCCTACATGTACTTCCTTCTTCAATTCACTTTGTCATCTTCAAAAATTGATTTCTCCTCAACCATGAGGATCCACATGATGTTCCACATACCACCGGAAACAACATGATTTATACTATCCATCCATGGGTGTTGTATCTTCATGTTCATTTTCCTTCATGTCCAAATACCTTCATCAATCTTGCGGTCCAAAACTCATGACTAGGGTTGACATAAATGACAACAACCAATATTCCAACATCGCACTCCAAAAAAAAAATATTTCTTAAGTAGAGAAAATCTAGTTCTGAAATTGTACGCATATCCTCATT
>JZKD02S2078292.1:10241-25583 GCA_000966675.3 Picea glauca | reverse complement strand
CCCCCCAGGATAAGACTCCTTTTGACTAGACCATTGGGGAAACCAACTGAACAAACTCCCGACAAAGATAAGGGGGATATAGAATATTTACAATGCATGGTTAATAAATGATCAAATGAGATCATACACATGAAGAGAAATGCAGGAGAGGGAAACCTAGGCCAAAGGCCCTATAAAGCTTTCTTTAAAAGAAACCAGTCGTTCAAAGCTATTGAACCTCCCCTAGCTAACTTAAATATCGATATAGGGAATGTTGCATCTAACTCTTTCTGCACTTATCATTAGGAAAACCACTCCAAAAGAGACTACCCTCAATGGGTGCATGCCATGAATTTGATGGAAAATCAGTTTCTAGACGAATTCTCCCTCACTGAAAAGTCAAGTAGTTCGGTTTTGAATGTCACTGACTAGGAAGAGATTGACCCACCAAGAGATACAGACATGCTGATATGGGATCTTGACCTGATCATCCCTTCCGATGACTTGTTTGAGTCTCAGGAACAATCCGCAGAAGTTTTGGTGGTACAGACACATAGTAAGGGTTTGCCTGGCTCGAAAGATACCGACGCCACCTAGGCCTTGAAAAGTAAGTTAACTCCCAATCGCTCGAAAACATCCTTCACTCTCAGAAATAAACCTATAAGCATTCATACCTAGGAATTGCCCAAACTAGAGTACAATGTGGTCAAAGATTTGAAAAATCTAAAGGCTAATATATCAGTCATGGACATATGTAGGATTCCTCAACAGAAAGAATTTCTATTGCAAGCTTTGAGCTCAGTAGAAAACCCAATGGGAGGTAATGGTTCGGAAAGAAATATGTCTTCCATAGATCTGGTGGGAAAACCAACTGTGAACACCTATTCGGGAGATAGAAAGGAAAATCCTTTTGTCCTACCGTTCCTCTTAACGTTTGAAGTCTTCAATAGAAACCTTCATAACTGTTTGGTAGATTCTGGAGCGTCTTCCAACGTTATGCCCTTTTCTGTTTGCAAAATATTAAATGACATTCCTCTCAAGAGTGATAAACATATCATTCAACTAGATAGAACCCATGTCAAGGTCCTAAGAGAACTCAAAGATGTGATGATTAGAATATCGACACATCACACATTTGTGCAAGTGATTGACATCATCGTAGTAGATATCCCAGAGGCATATGGGCTATTACTGAGTTGAGATTGGTCTGAAAAGATAAACGAGTATTTCAGTGTAGACTAGGTTCACCTTTGGCTACCGCTGAAGGGATACAAGAACATGATCAGAATCGATAGGGAGAGATATTTGAAACATACGGTCACTGATCTAGAAACCCAGAATGAACCCTCATCCACAGATTTCCCTGTATTGGATAATTATTCCTGTGATTCCTACTTTAGAAACTTTGCTCTTCTCTTGTTCGACGTCCCTCTTACCCAAAAATCCAAAATGGTTTTTCAAGAGGAGTCGCTGATACTGACAGGAGACACCCTCTTTGTTCAGAACCCTGCGTTGGAGATTAGGGAACAAAAGACGGAGAGGCGCGAAATTAACAAGGGAAAGGAAAAGAGCGACTGTCGTTCACAAATTTGGGCCTTTTATTTTTATGGATCTAAATCGCAAGAAGGGTCAGGAGCAGGGTGCATCCTCATCGATGCTAAAGGTAAATATTATTTCTTGTCCTGTAGGCTAGAGTTAGAATGTACCAACAACACTGCTAAATATGAAGCCCTAGTACAAGGATTAAAGAAATCCATACATTTTAATGTCAAAGAATTGAAATTTTTCAGAGACTCTGAAATTATTGTTAAACAAGTAAGGAATACTATACATTGCAATTCTCCTCACCTAAAGAACTATCAGCAAAAGGTGGATAGGTTAATAGAGCACTTTGAAGCCTTCAATATTGCAATGATCCCCAGATCTAAGAATACTCTTGCTGACTCCTTGGCCACAAACGCTTTCAGGCTGTCGCCTCTAGAGGATTATGAAGCCTCCTGATTCACTATGGAGTTTCTCTACAAACCGTCGGTACCTAATAACATATCCAATTAGAAATTCTTTGAAGGAGATGAAGAGATCATAAACTTCTTAACTAACCAAGACAACTTCAAAGATATCTCTATTGATGATGAAGAATTCTAAGAGTAATCAATAGAGACAGATCCTCGGACAGGCCAGCCTATGGATAAATCAAAGGCTCACACGATCCCGAAAGGGATAGCTAATCTAGAAAATTTGTTTGATCTGAAAGAGTGATTTAAGGGATCTAGAAATGCAAAGACCAGTAGTTCTTGTCCCTTGCATGAAACTATAAATATTGGGACCCCATAGAGCCCAAAGAATGTGAATCTCAGCAAGACTGTATCTAAGGAAGAAAGGAAATCTTATCTCAAATTGTTTAGACAATACCAGGATGTCTTCTCTTGGTCCCATAGGAGTTTGAAAACATATGATACCCGCATCATTCAACACACAATCTCGTTAAAACATGAAGTAAAACCTTTCCAACAGAAGCTTCGAAAGTATCATCCATCCCTGGAACCTCTCATGTATCAGGAGTTAAAGAAACTTTTAGATGCCAAAATTATTTTCCAGGTTAGGCATTCCCCCTGGGTAGCAAATCTTGTCTCGGTGAGGAAAAAGTCAGGTGAAAACCACTTATGTGTAGATTTTAGGAACCTCAACAGAGCTTCAGAAAAGGACAATTACCTAGTCCCATTGATGGAACAACTCTTGTAGACCGTATCTGACTCAAATATTTTTTCTCTGCTAGACAGTTTCTCAGGTTACAACCATGTTTTGGTTTCGGAGGAAGACCGTTTAAAAACCACCTTCCAAACCAAATGGGGAACTTTCATGTATAAATGCATGCCTTTCAGTTTAATTAACGCAGGAGCGACCTTCCAAAGGGCCATTGATGTAGCTTTATGGGGACTAATCAATAAAAGTGTGGTAGTGTATCTGGATGATGTGACAATGTAGTTGAAGAATAGAGAAGAGCACATCCAACACTTAACTCAGATTTTCGAAAGGTGCAGGAGATATGGTATATCCTTAAACCCCAAGAAAACTATCTTCGGTGTTGAGGGAGGTAAGATGTTAGGCCACATTATATCTCAAGTAGGCATTCACATAGACCCAGAAAGTATTAAGGCCATAACTCAACTTCCCTTGCCCCATAACAAGAAATCTATGGAGTGCTTTTTCTGGAAAATCAATTTTGTAAGGAAATTCACTCTTGATTTCGAATAAATCATCAAAACTTTACAAAAAATGATTCGCAAGGATGCTGAATTTAAGTGGGATGATGATCGAAAATATGCCTTCAAAAATATCAAAGCTGCTATATCCCGGGCCCCGGTGTTGCGAAGCCCCGACTTCGATAGAGAATTCTCCCTTTATACTTTCACCTCCGACCAATCATTAGCTGCAGTTTTGACTCAGAAGGATGATGAAAACAATGAGGCCCCAATGTTGTTCATGAGCACTAATCTCCAAGGAGCCAAGCTCAACTATCCTGCTATAGATAAACATGCCTATGCGATATATAAGGTAGTAAAACATTTCAGGTCTTACATCCTCAAGAATCACACTAAAGTGATTCTGCCACACCCTCTAGTCCGATCCTTGTTTACCCATTAAGAGATGGGGGAAAGAAGAGGGAAATGGATGATGATAGTCTAGGAATTCGACCTAGATATAAAACCTGCCAAATTAGTAAGAGGACAAGGGTTATGCAAGATTGCAGTTGAAGACCAGGACCAAGTAAATGAAGTTTCTGTATGGAAGAAAGAAATGGAACTATGGTGTGGTGAAGTATCATACATCTCCCTAGGACAAGAGTCTTGGTATAAATATTTAAATTATCTTCTACATCACGGGACTTGTCACGAAAACCTCCACCTTAGGGAAATGGGATCTCTTAGGTTAAAATTTGCACAATATCGCCTTATAAATTCGGTACTCTTCCGGATCAATTATGACGGGGTACTATTAAGATGTTTCAAAGGTGAAGATGCAGACAAAGTGCTAAAAGAGCTCCATGATGGCCCTGCCAGGGGACATTTTGCCGGAAACACCACCGCTCATAAGATTCTGAGAGCTGGCTATTATTGGCCCACCTTGTTCAAAGATGCGCATACTTACGCTAGAAACTGTAAGACTTGTCAAATAAGCACTAGAAAGGAGAAGAGAGAAACAGTCCCGCTCCAACCTGTGACTGTTTCTAGGCCTTTTGAGCAATGGGGGTCGGATATCATAGGACAAATTACACCTAGCTCCTCAAAACTGCACAAGTACATTCTTACTGCCACTAACTATTTCACAAAATGGGCAGAGGCCATTCCTCTGACTCATGTAAATGAGACAGTAGTGTTCCAATTCATAGAACAACAACTGATCATGATGTTTGGTGTCCCTTCTATTTTGGTATTTGATAATGTAGCTTATTTTTCTTCCACCCTATTAACAAAGTTTTCTCTAGAAAAAGGAATCATGATTAATTACTCTGCAAATTATTACCCCCAGGGAAACGGTGTGGCAGAATCAACTAATAAGAACCTAGTGATAATATTAAAGAAGACGGTTGCATATAACCAAATAAATTGGCATAATCTACTCCATAATGATCTATGGGCTGATAGAGTCACACCCAAAGAATTTATAGGGAACTCCCCATACTTTTTGGTCTATGGGCAAGAAGCCATCCTCCCAAATGTGCTATATCTTCCATGTCTTCAACTAGCCCAAGATTCCAGCGAGGAACCTTCGTCGACCATACAACAAAGAATCAACACTCTGCTCATGCTGGAAGAAGAGAGAGAAAAGGCTAAGTCAAAGTTCCTGGCCCACCAACAGATAGTGAAAATGTGGTTCGATAAGCATAAGGCTAAAGAAAAGAACTTTGAAGTAGGAGACTTAGTCCTGATGTGGGATAGGGAAAATGAACCAAAAGGGAAGCATTCTAAGTTTCAAAATTTATGTCTTGGACCTTTTCAGGTGGCTGAGAAGATTGGGGCAGGAACTTATCGGTTGCACAATCTGAGGGGGGAACCTGATGCCCTCCTAGTAAATGGACAAGCTCTAAAACAATACTTCCAATAAATAAAAAAATAATAATTGCTTTTATGTGTTTTTCATGTTGAGTATCTTCATGGTTGCGAAATACTTCTTTGTTTTTTCTTTTCTCTCTGGTTTTCTGTAGTTTTTAAGGTGTTTGGAAAGACGATGGTTGGCCTTAAAATCATGCAACATAGCGAAGTCTGTTTCTAACTCATTACTCACGTACAAACACAAGAAGTACTGGAAAACCTGTGGTTACTTTGAGGAATCCTCTGTCCAACCTGAGCAAATGAAAAAATTCAGAGAAATGCCAAAAGGTTCTACCTTGTGGTTCGGTGAAACCTTAAGGGAATGAAGGAAATATGGAAAGGAATACATGAACCTGGAAGACAGAGCTAATGAAGGATCCACCTTAACTATCTCACTTTTCAAATAAACAGACATCCTCCTCTCTCACTCACTCAGGGCATCATGCTGAGATAAAATTGATATTATCAAAATAGTGAATAGTAAGAGAGGGTATGCAGATATCTCCATTGGGGCTATGGATTCTCGCTGGCAGTGAAGCAAGGCCTGTGATTTTAGGGTGACTTCGCCAGGGCTATGAAAGCTAGCTGGCAGTGGAGCGACACCAAAGCAGGAGAGTAGAGGTAATTAAAGGCCTCATGTCGATGAATAATTTTCTAAACTTTGTAAGAAGGGGGCATGATTTAGGGTCAAAGGAAATGAAGGAGAAAAAATGTTAAAACCCCATGAGCAGACCAGGAAGCATCACCCAAAGAACTTCAAATGCAAAGGTTAAGAGGTTCCAATTTAAGATCAGTTAAGATTCTCCATCAACTTCCGTATCAGTCGGGCCTCGGGGAAGGAACAAAGATTCTTCTTTCGCCCAGTGGATCACCATTTTTTGAGCACTCAACACACCCTAAAAAGTCTATGCCCATTTCTACTTTTTGGGTACCACTTGATCTTTTGCGTCGACTGTTTCCACTTTAGTATGAAACTGCTGCTTGTGCTTATCTTTTATGATTTCATGTTTGAATTGTTTAAAGTCTGCTTGAACATATAAGGAATCATATTAAATTAGAAAAAGAGACTTGACAATTACTTAAGAAACTGATAGACTGAAGTTCTCTCCAACACGCTTAGGAAATTCAGCATCGGGAAAGGTTAAAAGTGACGAAAACCGCTTGAGAAGTTCAAAATAGCCAGCACCAATCTTCATAGGCATCGAAAGAAGGAGGTTTTTCTCGTCCCCACGTAAGCTCCACTAAAGATATCGCCGAAGACCGATCCATTCGGCTATGACAGAAAAACAAAAAAGGGTAAGCGTCGCGTGAGTAAAGAAATAATATCGCTGATCAACGACCCCCAAAACGTTTTTGGCATCAGAAAATCATGAAAATGATAACCCACCAAGAAGCTACGCAATTAAACTTTCTGCGGTCATCGATCCCTGACACCACCGGTGTTGGGAGTGTTTGTCGGAAGTGTATCAATGGAAATATACGCAAGGATAGTAGCTGATTCCCAATCTGTACACTAGAGAGATGTGATGTGATGGGATGTTTTAGCACTTAGATAGGTTAGGTATGACACATTTAAAATGTTAGTTAATTCGTGGATAGAGCATTAGCTTCATTTTCATGCGCAAAACAAAGGGGACCATTTAATCTTGCTGATACAATGCATCTCCCTCCGCGCCTCCGTCGTCAACTAGTTAAAATTTATTTGTAGAGATCTGGAGGCATTTTGTTTTGAATTGCATTCATTAGTTGTATTAACTGATTGATACGAATGATAGGATCTTCCCTGTTATATTCTCTTAAGTCATTTTGTATGATCCTATTCTGCGCGACAAGGAGCTCAAAACACATAGAAGATCAAGGCTAACAATCCAAAGAAGGCTCACAAGGGTCAGTAAGTATTAAGCAACAATCATAGTGAGCATTACAAGTATGTATCGGTTTATGGTGTTTTTACGACTTCATTTCATCTATTTCAGCTCAACACTACTCTGTACGCATGTTTAAAAGACCGTTTAAATTGCAGTAACAATGCCTCCGAAGAAACCCACCACTAGTAAATCCCCAAGAGTGTCGAAGCTGCAAGAACCAGAAACGGGAGAGGGATCCTCCCATGCAGTTGCAAGGAAATTAGAATTCACTCCAAAACCTGTGCCCATCATTAAGACGGCCACCATGAAGGTCTTCATCCAGCCCCCGACCTTCATAGACACAAAAGAGAACACTGGGACCAAAGCAACATTCCCTCGCTGGGAATAATTGTTTAAGAAAATAAAGAAGGAAGAACCCCTCCAGTATACCCCACACAACAATCTTGATACAAGAAGACTTGATGATGATGTCCTTTCAAATATCCGTAGGGCGTATCTTCACATGGTGGCAAGCCGAACTCCGGTGTTTCCTTGCATTGAGATCCTAAAGTGGCTCATTGACCACACTGATGCACAAAAATATTTGATCAATGATGATAAGGGCGAGTGTGTCGGGGTTTTCTTACCATCAGAGGTTCAGAGTTACTAGAAGCTCAAAGAGTCAAAGGAGAAGCTGAGCACTGATTTTGTTGTAAGTTTCTATGCAACACACGACACTAGAAAAATAATCATTTTGTGGTGGAGGGAACCATACATATACATACATATACATACATACTTTCGACTTGTATTTGACGACCAATCTAAGGGAACCATACATATACCTGATGGCTCTTCTTTGCAGGTTACATGGGGAGAAAGATTTCTCTCGATTTCAAGAGGCTTGGATGCCTCTAGCTTATATGGTAGCCATTTCAGGCACGAGATTCAATTGGGGCGCCATCATCTCCAAACAGCTGAGCACTTGCATATGACAAGTCTAGACGCCAAAAGAGGGAGAAATCCTCTCCTTCTATATGGAATCGTATCTATTGGATGTCATCTGCACCAGGAATGTTTTCTCTGGAATGAACCTAAACTGGCACTCCTCTGAGCTCCCGGTCCATGTATACTTCAACATTCTATGGGAAAACAGGTTCAAGAAATCCTATTCTCTCATTTGTGACCAGTTTATTGCATGCATTTATTTTTTGTTGTTCAAAAAAGAGTACGCAAGGTAGTCAGATGAAGCAAAAAAGGTTATATCAAAAGTAGGTCACTGGTATCTAGATGAGTGCGAAACCTATATCATGGTTTTCAGTGCCACAGGAGCACCCCATTTGCTACCTGTATATGCCCCCGATCGGCTAGTGTTAGGGGAAATTTTCTATCAGACCATTATGCAAGGTTATAACGCCACTTTAGTAAAAGACAAGAAGTGGGCCTTCATACCTTATGGGTTTCATATTGGCTTCTACATGGTCAAAGACACCATGCATGCTAAGCAAGAAGGGCTAAGTCAACTGGAATTCTGGTTCCAAACTGGTCATTTTCACAAACACGATCCCAAAGGTCTGGTCCTAAAACACACATCATAGGTTTCATCCTATTGGCCTTATTCCCATGACCGGTTCGAAGATGAAATTTTCACCAAAAACGCTCAAGATTGGAATGAGGTGGCGAAAAGGATGGATGACCCTGGAAAAACTCGGTTCAGGGTCATGAGTTGGGAAGAGCAAGTGATGACCTTGGAGCAAGCAATTATTGGGACCTGAGAAGGGACAATAGCATCAGAGTCAGGCGAAGTGGTGGGTGACCCACAAGAAGCCATCGGACCCGCATAATTTTATCAGGAATCTCCATTACTAATCGGGGATTCCCCCAAGGTTCAATTTGAACAGGGGACATGGGGACTTCTGTGGCAGCAGGCCCAACTGCTAATGAAGTGGATGTAGGATAAAACATACCTCATCATAACACCTAGGGTTCCAACTGATATTCGAGAAGGAGGCCCTACAGAGCCAGGCAACCCCGATTTCACAAACCTTGGTAACATCAATGGGTCGGATGGATCAGAATCCACTGCATCACCGGCAAGGCTGCCGGGAGGCGGGATGACTCAACCAGATATAGTCAAGGTGTTTTTTAGAACACGTGCACCTAACCCTTTGAGAAATCTTATAAATTTATACAACGATGATCAGATCCTGGATTCATCTCACAAGACCCCTGTGCGTGTCCGAGAGGAAAAGGTTCTGATAAGAATTCTTTCCCAGAGCCTGAATTTCAAACAAAAGAGGTCTTGCAAAAGGAAACACAAGCCAAAAGTGGCCTCGAAACAGAGATACCCAATACATCGGATACTGAGGAAACTCTGAAGGACAAGCCCAAACCGAAGGAGCTGAAGAAAGAATCCCCGCAAAAGGAAATCGACAGTTCTGCGACCAACAAACAAGTAAGTAACAAGGATGTATGCAACGTATTTATTCTGCCCAATACTCAAATTCCCGACGAGAATCAAGTAGAGGTCGGGCCAATGAGGCACAACGAGGAAGTTCAGGAGCCCAATCTTGAACGAGTATACACCACTGACAACCTGGGAAACACGCTCATGTGGGGTGATCGACAGATACTAGAGCAGATAGACAAGGTAGCAGATATCTATGCCATGTCCTACGATCAAAAGAGAAAGGCCATATTGCAAAGGACGAAAAAAAGAATAAGGATCACATTGGATCACTCCATCTTGGTTACTACAGAGGAGAACTTGATCAACACAACAGACATCCAAACGTATGAAATTCTCTGCGTGGGAAAGGCACTCTCGGAAGCCACCCCGAATAGAGAGAAGAGAGATGAAAATGAACTAGCCATTGCCCTAATGGAGCTCGAACACTTGCGTCACCTGGTCGAATACTATAAAGGCACCACACAGACTACCGTGTACCTAAAAGGTGAGTTCGAAGAAGTTCACAATGAATTCAAGAAATAACAACACCTGTTAACTGCGAAAATAACTGAGTTCCAGGAGAACACTCTCATGGAACCTGTGACATGCAAGGATTTGGAGAAATGGTACGAAAGGGTGCAACGAGTAGTAGAAAGACTCGAGTACATTGAGGCAGTCCAGTAGGGCCAAAACAAAGAAGAACATGACATCTGAACGGTTGGAAAAAGTATTCTTAATCATATGACGATGTCAGTCGAGTACTGGGCTAAGATGTCTTCGGACCCACACCGAGAAATCCAAGAGTAGTGGATCAGATGCAAGAAGCACTGGGAGAAAATTAATAAAGTGATGAAAGATATCAGACTCTCCAAGTTCGGCACCCCCGACAACTTCGTCGACCTGAGCAACATAGTGAAGCGGCACGCTAAACAAGATTCTCTATGGACAGAATAACTCGCAAAGATGACCGACGCAAGACCAAGGCAAGTGATACGATTCGAAGAACATCTGATCACAGCCCCAACTATGATACAACAGTTAGACTCTAGTCTCGCAAAGTACCGGGCAAGTGCAGTGGACATCAGGGGAATATATGCAGCTTCGATGGAACAACACCAATTTCCATGGGCCCAGACTTGTGATGAACTGTTTGTTAGTTGGTTTGAATACGAGAGAACTCACCCTTTTCAAGAGATATCTCGAGTTGACTGTTAAATAAATTGTCAGAAGATGATACCACGTGGAAAATTTTGTTTTTATTAAACTGCACTTAGCCTTTAATTTCAGTTAAAATTTATATTATAAATAAAGACATTGACCAATTAGTGAGAGGTCGATGGTTGTTGTAAGAACTCTTTCTTTCTGGTTGTTAAGAATTATTTTGAAGCTGCTATGAATTGATAAGTCCTTCTGGACCAAAGACAAACTATTTTCATCAAATGCATGTGATTGGACTTGGAGAAGAACTACTTCCTATCCTGATTCATGAAGAATGCAGTAATGAGTAAGAGCAATTAATTATGTTGTCAAGTTATCTGGTGCAATGTTTTAATGTTCTTGGCTTTAAGGATGAAAATGAATCGTTGTGTTATTATGTGATGAATGGTTATTGCAGATGAATTATTTTGCTTTCCATTATCTTATTACATATGTGCTTTCTTTTTGATAGTTAGTTTCTCAGATAGTAATTGGATGCTCACATGGTTGATGTATTAGTACTAGGCTTGTGGTATAGAATCATTGTCTGCATGTTTGAGCAGAGGGTTATCCCAAGCTCAACCTCTTCCCCAGTAGTTAAAACTTAAACCTATTTGCTATCAAGTTGGTTTATATTTCCTTTCATCTCTCATACCAGTCCCACCCAAGATAAAATACAGAAGAAAATAATCCTAACTAAAGGAAGAGCCTTCACAAGAAAACACAAAGCCCATTGATAATTTGGCCGGATTGCAAGATCTGGAGAACCATTCCATCTTTAAACGCTGTAGAGTCTAAATGGGCCTCGGTGGCGGGTTTGGTTCCTATTGTTGATTCAAGGGATTTCACACCCATCAACAACACCCTAGGACTTGGCGAAAGCATACTCGAAGAGAGTGCAATGATCCCTTGTGTAGAAGGTATAACACTGGAAATGCTAAGGACATGGCATAGAAGGTATAGAACTAGAACCAAAAAAACAGGATTGAATGAAAATTGCATCGGCGTGACCACTCCCTTAGACTTTTCACTCTCCAAGAGAAGAGTGGGGTCAACCGAAGATTGCATCGAAACGACCACTTCTTTAGCCATTGGTTGAATAAGATGCGAGACAACAAGGTCAAGAGATGCATCACCCCCAAAAATAGGAGTGATGTCAGTCGAAGATTGCATCAAAATGACCACTTGTTGAATAAGATGCGAGACAACATGGTTAAGAGACACATCACCCCTTAAAATAGGAGAGGTGTCGGTTGAAGAATGCATCGAAACGACCATTGGTTGAACATGATACAAGACAACAAGGTCAAGAGACGCATCACCCTCGAACATAGGAGATGTGTTGGTTGAAGATTGCATCGACACGACCACTGGTTGAATGGGATGTGAGACAACAAGGTCAAGAGACGCATCACCCCCAAACATAGGAGAGGGTTTGGTCGAATATTGCATCGACATTACCATTGGTTGAATGGGATGTGAGATAACAAGGTCAATGGATGCATCAACCCCTAAAGGAAGATGGGTGTCAGCTAGAGATTGCGTCGACTTGATCGCTGTATCAACCAAAGAAGGAACAGAGTGTGGGGAAATGACAGACGAATCAGAACTTGAAGGGCCCTCAAGTGAGAACCATGCTTCTGATATCTCGACAGTAGTAGGACACAAACGAGTAAGGTGACTTCCTTCGCAAGTTCTACAAAGGAATATGGCCTTACGTCTGAAACATCTAGGCTTCTCAATCATATGAATGCCCCCAACATGACTTGTAGTGGCTGGTGATAAATATCCAACATGACTAGAAGAGGTTGGTGATGTATGTGGAGTGTGACTAGCAGTGATGAGACTTGTGCCCCCAACATGACTTGCAACAACTGGTTGTTGGTCTTCAACATGACTTGCAGAGGTCATCGACCAATCTCTAACATGACTTGCATAGGTTGGTGATATAATGCCAGTATGACCTATAATGACTGGACTTGTGGTGGCGGTGGGTTGTGGCATTTGATACCAAGGTCCAAGGAAATATTGGTTTTGAGAAATTGCAGGCCAGGAAGGATCATGGTTTACACCCTGTCCTTGTCCGGTAGGATAGTATCCTCCTCCATATTGATTCATAAAGGGTTGTAAGGGCATCGGCACTGAATTATATGTATGTGAAGAGACAAGCATGATAATTATTATTCGAGTGAGGATACATGTTTCCCCCAGAAGAAGGAAATTCGTGAAGTGGGTTGCCCATACTATAAAAATAACTTCCCCCGGATGAAACACCAGGGGACATATGGAGGTCCACCATGGGAAAAGTGTTCGTAGGAACCGACATAACAGAAGAAGGATAAGTGGATTGAGTGTAATAAGTAGAATGATTACCTATTTGGGCACTTGCTTCTTGCAAAGTGGATTTGTAGGAAGGAATATTCCAACCTCCTACCGTAAGAGGTGTTTGAGGGATATGACTCCCACCAAATAGAGAGGGATAATAATGAGGCATCATGCCCCCAGACCCAAAAAATGGATTCACATAAGGAGGCAAGACAGAGGATGGAAAGTGCGAAGACATGTATGGCATACCATGAGAAAAATGATTAGAGACCCAAGGCACTGACTGAGTATGATAATTATTCATATCGTTATGAAAAGTGGGAGGATTCATCCCCATGAAATGAGAGGGCATCATGGGGTGGGTAGCGGTAAAAGAGGGAGAAACAAGGACTCCACTATCCATGATAATGACAACTCAGTATAGAGCCCTAAGGTCAACTAATAATCAAAGAGAACACCAAAATTCAAATGACCAATATGCATGCAAACGAGGTAAAGTGGCTGAGTGGCCTCCCTCTCTAAAGAAGGTATGTCTCACCCAAGAGGGGACTGAGACTCCCTGCTAAAGATCGAAGGTAACAAAATTAGTTATAAGGGCCCTCGTGGGCTTAACAACTAGTGGGTCAGATCACCCCAGAGAGGTAATCCTCCATAAAGGTTGTGTGCTATCCGAACCTTATCTGACCCAGGGTACCTACAGAATAACCCATGCAAGTAACCTATGAGACACCTAAGTCAAGAAACTAATAAACCATTGTATCATCGATGCACAAGTGAGCAGTCATAAGTCAGGTCTACCATATGGGCAGGGTAGCAAAGATTGAAACCTTGGAAGCACCACCTCTCACGGAGGTAAAGGCATTAACAAGATCCCCATATACGAATAGATCCCAAAAAATATCTCTGACGCTAGGAAGGTATCAAGGGGACTATCACTTCAACCAACTTCACGCGACCTCGTGATTAACTCTAGTGTGAGCGAAGCCTCCTGATCTTACCAATTATACAATGGATTTCTCCACTCCCTGACTCAGACACATATGTTGATTTAATTGCCTTGGAGAAGTTTACTCACAAAATCCTATTCCAAGGCACTAAATCCTAGGCTAGTTTGTGCACCCTAGAAAATAAAATTGTGACTAATAAATTTTAAATTATAGCATTGATTTTATGGCTGTGATTACTCAAAAAGGTATGGTAGTGAAACTCATGGTGTTATGACTCTGCAATAAAAGAAAATATGAAAATAATGCAAAGTCCTAACTTCAACTTTCAATGAATGATATGCTTCTAAAAACGATGCAATTTTCAAATTCAACTCTGCAATTCAAAAGAAAAAATGCAATCTTTCACTATATTCACTAAACTAATGATAAAAACTCAAAAGACAAAAAATGCCAAGCATTGCAAAATGCCTATTTTTTTTGTATTTTCAATATATCAAAACATAAAATGCATGGACTGAAAAGTAACTTGATATATAGCCCTACTGTGTATAAAAAAGAGATAAATCAAGCAGGATATCAAGCAACAAAAAACCCATCCCAATGTACAAGGACAATAAAAATGAAAATATGAAGAGAATGACTTCGCCCAGAAATTCAACCAAAAGAGGGTTTCCTGTCATCCCACAAGCACTTAACAGGCACTACAGAGACCTAAGAAGGCTCATCAAGATTTAAATCCCACCCAACAAACACCAGACCAAGCAAACAAGCAAGGAAAACACGTGTATGTGATTGTTTAGGAAAACAAAGCGTATATACCCAGCTTGCAGTGAGACAACCTACATGTATACGCGACTGTCAAGGCAAAAGGCGCGTATATGATTTGAAACAAGGCCGGGCAAGGGAGAAAGGCTGAAAACTTAGACCTAGAGTGAACATGAGCTGTCAAGAAATGATACGATAAGAATCAAAATAGAAATAAGAGTAATCTAAGGAGAAAAGTACTTCAAACCCTAAGAAAGAAAATTCATTCTCCAATACGGTCGCCAATTCTGTTACGAGGAAAATATCTCTTGTTGATTAAGGTTGGTTGTCATTGATGTCAACCCTTGAAGAAAGCCCCGTAGCACAAAGCCTTGAGTAATGGACCCAATATTGTTTGATGTAAATATGACTCATTATTATTTTTTCATGGTTGATAATAAGTAAATATGGATGAACTCCAAAGTGGTCCCCTTCTGGTGAAAGCTCTCATGGGAAGACGCTTTGTGGAGTAAGAGAACCCATGCTTAATTGTGGAATAATGAGATGAAGGAAAGTGATTTTGTCAGAGAAAATATCCTATATGGATATTTCTTGTCATTTCATTTCCGGTGGTATGTGGAATGTTACATAATTCCTCACGGTTAGAGAGTTATGGCCATGAGAAGTTGGAGACCCCAGGTTTGGGTAATGGAACCAAGTTTGTTTGATGGGTAATGGTATGAGTTATGATATATTTTCAG
>JZKD02S2078281.1:25510-36562 GCA_000966675.3 Picea glauca | reverse complement strand
GCGTCTGTGCCCAGTGAGGGTTCACAACGCGCTCCAGCTAGTAGTAGTAGCATACATATAGAACTTGAGAAGGTGAAGTTTCCGAAGTTTTTGGGTGCCAAGGATGACTTAGACACCGAGGCATGGTTGGAGAACATGACGATGTAATTTTCACTTTGTGATTACACCTCCAATATGAAATTCTGCATGGCATTTTTTCAACTGAAGGGGAGTTCTCTACTTTTGTGGAAGACACCCCTACCCCAACTAAACATGGTTGTCGAAGACGTTTCATGGGAAATGTTCGAGGAATGGTTCCGGGAGAGGTATTTTTTTGAGGAATTCATTGAGTGTTAGCTTAATGAGTTCAATGCCTTACGACAGGGTGGTCATAGGGTGTCGAAGTATGAGGCTAGGTTCATGGAGCTACTTAGGTATGCTCCACATCTGAACACCCTACTGAGAAGTTAAAGGTTAACAAGTTTGTCTTCAGCCTTAACTTCAACATTCACATGAACGTGAGGATCCTAATGCTTCAGATGTTGCATGATGCAATTAAAAAGGCCTTCATATCTGCAGAGGAAATGAACAGTGGGGTCAAGGAAGGACTCCTTCTAGACCGACTGGACATACGACTACAAAAGCGAAAAAACATCAGACAATAGCTAGATGAACTTCTGGGCATCGAGATACACCCAAATGACCTATGTTATTGACACCATGATGACAAAATTCTCAGTAGAGGAATCCTTACAGAGGACCACAACAACAACAACAACAACGTCATCCATAATAGCAACAACATTTTAGGCCTATTCAACAAAACAGACCAAGATCACAGACTGCTAGGCCAACAACTTATACTTTGGGGACCAGGAGCACTGGACCGAAGGCTGGATGATGGACATGTGGAGAGACACCTTACCAATGATATTTTCTGATTGAGAAGGCCAAGGTGGCCATATCATTAGGAACCACTATAGTAGGATATTTGGGAAAGGCCCACAAGATTCATGCAACGGTGAATAACCGTCAGGCTGAGCACTAATCCACTGTGCTCGAGGTTAGGTACAATCACCAATCAAAATTTTATCATCTTGATGGATCTAGGTGCTACAAAGAACTTTATTTCTAGTGCAGTGCTAAAGAGAATTAAGGTAAAGGTAGTTGAGCATGACGAGTTTAAATACGTAGAAATGACATCTGGTGCTAAGCAAAAAGTTGGAGGTAAGGTTACAGACTGTAGCATTAACTTAGGATATTTTGTAACAAAGGCCAACCTATACTTCACGATCTTAGGATATTATGAAATATTGATAGGCATGAAATTGTTGGAATCACATGATGCGATACTTAACTGTAAGACAAAATTGTTAAGTTTGACAGATGATTTAGGACAGAGTAGGGTGATCATAGGAAGAAACCAAGGGGTGTCTCTGAGATTTATTTCTTCCCTACAATTGCAGAAGAGTATGCACAAGGGATACAAGTTATATGATATATTAGCGCTAAATGAAAAGGGTGAGGCAAAAGGATTAGAAGACCTTCCTGTAGTACAAGAGTTTGCAGACATATTTCCAGAAGAGTTGTCGGATTTATCGCTTGAAAGAGAGTTGGATTTTACAATAGACTTGAAACCTGGAACTAAACCTATTACAAGAACTCCCTATTGGATGTCGACATCGAAATTGCAGGAGTTGAAAATGAAATTGAAGAAGTTGTTGAATTTAGGAATTATACATCCAAGCGTATCGCCGAGGGGTGCACCAATGATTTTTGTTAGAAATAAGGATGGGTCATGGAGGCTTTGTATTGACTATCGTCAATTAAACAAAGCTACAATCAAGAACCAATATCCGTTACCAAGGACAAATGATTTGTTTGATCAAATGAAAGAAGAAACAATGTTTTCAAATATTGATTTAAGATTATGATATCATTAATTATGGATTAAGTAGGAAGATATCCCTAAGACCAAATTTAAGACAAGATTCGAACAATATGAATTTATAGTTTTACCTTTCGGTTTGACGAACGCCCCAGGGGTATTCATGAGTTTGATGAATGGGGTGTTTTATGAATACTTGGACAAGTTTTTTCAATTATTTATTGATGACATACTGATATATTCTCGAATGAAAGAAGAGCATGATGAACACTTGATATTGGTTCTACAATGTATAAGATAAAACAAATTGTACGGGAAGCCATCAAAATGTTCTTTTTACCAATCGAAGATTCATTACTTGGGACATATCATATATGGTGAAGGTATCCTTGTGGATCCAACGAAAGTAGAGGCCATTATGGAATGGACAACATTGACAAACGTACAAGAAGTAAGTAGCTTTATTGGTTTAGAGAGATATTATCGACGATTCGTCAAAGGTTTTTCGAAGATAGCAATTCCAATCACGGAATTGCAGAAGAAAAACAAGAAGTTCCTATGGACTTGGAAATGCGCGAAAGTATTTGAAAATATCAAGGAGTTGTTGACTATAATTTCGATGCTAAAGGTCCCCGATATGGATAAGGAATTCTTGGTATGCATAGACACATCCAAGGAAGGTTTAGGTAGAGTTTTGATGAAAGACGATTTAGTGATCACTTACATTTCAGGGAAATTGAGAAAGCATGAAGAGAACTATGCAACACATGACTTGGAGTTATTGACAGTCGTATATGCTTGGAGAGTTTGGAGACATTATCTGATTGGATGAAAATTTGAATCAAATACAGATCACTTTGGATTGCAACATATATTTACTCAGAGTGAATTGAATGCACAATAGAGGCATTGGTCATAATTACTTAGTGAATACGACTTTGAGTTTACTTACTTTAAAGGAATGGTGAACAAAGTGGAAAATATTTTGAGTTGGAGATGATACATATCCTCGTTAATACCTCTTAAGATAAATATTCGAGAGAATATTCTAATGTCACAGATAGACAATCACTAGTACAAAGAAGTTGAGGATAATATTGGACAAAATACCATGATGGTATCGAAGTATGAATGTTATTCATTGGACATGGATGGATTGTTGAGATTAAATGACATAATTTACATACCTCCTAATGATGAATTAAGAACTTTAATCCTAAATGAAGCTCATCGAGTAGTTTAAATGGCTCATCCGGGAGTCACGAATATGAATGCAGACCTTAAGCCTTTATTCTTCTGGAAAGGAATGAAAGTGGACATAGTTAATTACCTGGAGAGATGTCTAGAATGTCAACAAGTGAAAGATACACATATACATCCAACAAGGTTGTTACAACCACACACTATTATTGAATTGAAATGGGAGGTCATTTTGATGGATTTTATTGTTGGATTGCCACTAACGGTAAGGAGACACGATTCAATTTTTGTGGTAGTTGACACTCTAACAAGGAGTGCACACTTTATTCTAGTGCATATGATGTATCAAGCACCAGATATAGCCAAAGTCTTTGTTAGATAGATTGTGAGGTTACATGGAGTACCAAGAAATATTATATCCGATTGAGGATCTATGTTTACAAGATTATTTTGGACCAATTTCTAGGAGGCCTTGGGAATGCAACTGAACTTTAGTACATTATATCATCCATAGAGAGACAAACAAACAGAAATAACAAACCCAATTTTGGAGGATATGTTGTGTCTATATGTAATGGAGCAACAAAAGCATTGGGAAGATTTATTTCCATTGGTATAATTTGCATACAACAACAGTTACCAGAGTACAATTAAGATGACACCATTTGAGTTTCTTTACGGGCGACTGTGTCAGACATTGTTGAGTTGGGATTGACTTGAGGATAGGGTCCTGCTAGGACTGGAAGTGATCAAAGAAATGGAAGAAAAAATTCAATCGATAAGACAAAGGATTAAAGAAGGGCAGGATTGATAGAAGAGTTATGCTGATGCACATCATGTTGACTGCATTTATGAAGTTCACGACAAATTTTTCTTGCGGGTAAAACCGTACAATAGTTCGATCAAGTTTAGAAAGGGTGCTAAACTCTCTCCTAGGTTTGTGGGACCTTTCAATATTGTGGAAAAGAAGGGACCCATGGATTATCAACTAGCCTTGCCTGATTCTTTGAGGCATATGCACGATGTATTTCAAGTATCTGTTTTACGACATTATATTAGTGATCCGTCGCACATTATTGACATGAGTTCTTTGCAGTGTTGAAATATTGTAATTGCAAAGAGTATTCTATTTATTATTGATGTATTATTCATTAGATCAAAACCCCTTTTGTGGATTGATCATGTTGGGCATTGTAAATGACCAAATCCCCTTTTGCGGATAGGTTAAACCCTAATTGTAAGAAGAAAAATGAGAAGTCGGCCCCCAAAATGAATTAAGGTGGTTCTAACCACCCAGAATGAGAAGTTGACCCTGCCAGTGAAAATACACTTCGTTTTATCTCTTGCCAGATTATATAAATAAAGGAGGCTAGCGCCTCATTTGTTCACTCACTCACTTGATCATCTAGAGAGCAATTTTGGAGCTGCAGTTGGAGAAGAAGGAAGAGAGAGAGAGGTGCATTACTTGGGAGAGGACTTTCTGTAGTGTTTGGTTTATTCTCTTGGCATTGTATTGGCTATCTATATTAAGGAAGTTTTTGCTAGGTTTTCTCCCCCATGAGGGTTTCCCAGGATAAATGATGTGTCTCTTGTGATTGCGTATTTCTCAGTGATCCTATATATGCTATGGTTATCTAGTGAATTGAAAAGAGACCTAATAATAGCTTAAACTTTAACATGGTATCAAAGCTAAGCTGAAGATATCATCTTTCACAAGAAGAAGAAAAATTTCACTATTGTCGTACATGCAATTTAGGGATTTTTATTGAAGGGGAATTTCAACCCAAAAGCCATCTAGAAAAGTGCACCCTAGCTCAAGGAACTCTTTAGCACCTTCAACGCACCTTTTTAGTGGTTAGATCTCTCGAAAAGTGAAACCCTAGTTTTCACCAGTACCAGAAGTACCAGAAAACCAGAATTACTAGGAAACCAAAAGTAGCCGAAAACCAAAAGTACCAAAAAACCAGAAGTACCAAAAAACCAGAAGCACCAGTCTAGAAATATGCTGGTCAAATTTGAAGGGGAAAAATTTGGATTTTCTGAAATCTAACCACATCAGGCTACTCGCCTCATCCAAGCACACCTCCTGGTAAGTTCAAAATTCAATTTTGAGCACTTTCAATTTTTTGGTCATTTTCCTAGCTCTAGGTAAAAATGTCTGCAAGCACTAAGCTTGTTGACAAGCTATAAAGTGTGGAAAAATTCCTTGCCTAGAAGTATAGTATTGGAATCATTCTTGAAGATAATGACCTATGAAGATTCATTAAATAAGATGTACCAGAAGTCGTCGATGCTGCAACTAAAGAAAAACACCAAAAGGAAACAATTAGGGCCAAAAAAATCATTGGAGATTCTATCAAAGATCACTTGATTCCTCAAGTGTCTTCAAAGAAGAATCCAAAAGAAATGTTTGATGCCCTAACCAGATTATATGAAGGGAAGAAAATAAATCGGAAGATGAATCTAAGAACTCAACTCAAGAATACGAGGATGCAGAAAGGAGAAACAATCCATGAATATTTCTCCAGAATATCACAATTCAAAGAACAACTAGAAGCAATTGGAGATACTATAGACGAAGAAAAACTCATAATGACGACCCTTAATGGTATCAAAAGACCTTGGGATGCATTCATCCAAACTTTTTGTGCCATAAAGGAGAAACTACAATTTGACAGTCTTTGGGAAGAATGTATTCAAGAAGAATCAAGAGTAGCTAACTGAGAAGCTTTGCTATCAAGAGATGAAGATCAAGCACTAGATACTCACACTAAAGGAGCAAGAAATAAGTCTTACTTATAGAAAGAAACTCATAAGGAGTCTCACCCCCAAAACAAATTCATACATAAATAATCTCAACCAAGGAGATTCCAGAAGTTCCAGAAAGGACAAAGAAGAGAAAAATATTTCTCATCCTACTAATGTTACTATTGTGACAAGATGGGACATATTGTGAAAAATTGTCCAGCTAGACAAGAAGAAAAACAAGAGGTATCATTTCCATGCAGTTGAAGATGAATAGCCACCCACAAATATGATAAAAGAACGAATTGAAGACTGTCTAAATCTCAGCCCTCTCAGGATCAATATCACCTGGTGAGGACACTTGGCTCATTGATAGTGGTTCTTCCAAGCACATGAAAGATCAAAGAGACATTCTCTCTTGCCTTTCAGAAAATAATTTTTCTTAGAAAGTTACACTTGGAGATGATTATCAATACCCTATCAAGGGAGTAGGATAATCAAATTACAAGCTTAATTCAGGGACCCCAATGAAGATGAAGGACGTACTATATGTACCAGGTTTGAAAAAGAACTTACTCTCTATCTCAGATTTAGAAAAGAAAGGCTTAAGATTTTCCTTCATAGATGGAGAATTTCTTATGTGGGCCAAAGGAAAAACCATGGAAGAATCAATTGTTATTGGAAAAGAAGAAGGTGGCTTGTATAAGCTAAAGGGTCACTTAGAAGCAGCCATGGCCCACTCCATTGAGAATACATGTGAACTTTGGCATAGAAGATTACCCCACATCAACTACAAGGCATTACCTTATTTAAGCAAGGCAGTCACAGGTCTTCTAGAACTCAAGGTTGACCATGAAGGTGTGTGCAATGGATGTGCACAAGTAAAGAACATCAAGAATCCTTTTTCGAAGAGAGACAATAAATTAGGATGAGTCCTAAAGTTCATTCAATCAGATGTGTGTGGCCCAATTCCATCATCCTCCATCAGTGGGTATGTATACTATGTATATTTTATTGATGAGTATTCTCGTAAAACATGGGTTTACTTTTTGAAATCAAAAGATGGAATGTTTAGTAAATTGAAGGAATTCAAAGCCTTGATAGAGAATCTTTCTGAAAGAAAGATCAAGATACTCAGGTTAGATAATGGAGGAGAATACACCTCAAAATAGTTTGCAAAATTTTGCAAAGATGTTGGGATCAAGAGGGAGCTCACCACTCCCTACAATCCTCAACAAAATGGTGTAGCAGAAAGAAAGAACAGAACTATAATGGAAGCAGTGAAGACCATGATCCATGATCAAGATCTTCCAATGTGCTTATGGAAAGAAGCATAAAAAACAACAGTATATGTACAAAAGAGATTGTCCCATAGTGCACTTGGGTTCAAGACCCCAGAAGATATGTTCTCTCGAAAGAAGCCATAAGTAAGCCATCTCAAAATATTTGGCTGCCCAGTATTCGTACATATTCTAAAAGAGAAGAGAACCAAACCAGGCCCTTCAAGAAAGAAAGGAATATTTGTTGGATACTGTGAGATCTCCAAGGCCTTCAAAGTTTATATACCAGGTTACCATCATATTGAGATTAGCAAGGATGTAACCTTTGATGAAGATGCAACACTCAAGAAATCAAGAAGATTCCAACTTGAATAAGTATATGAAGAGGAACCTGTAGCTCCCAGAGTTGCAGAACCAATGAGGGAAATCATAACTTCCCATGATGAGGAGATTATAGAATACCACAACATAGTAGAATCTCAAGAACCTCCCCAGATGACAATCTCCCACAAGAGAAAGCCAGTCTGGGAAAGAGAACTTATTCAAGATGAAGAGAAGTATGGTGTCCATGAAGGAACCATGAGACAAGTGAAGAAACCTAATCCATTCTCTAGTTATATGGCTTTGGTGTGTGATCTCTTAGAGAATGAGCCTACCTACTTTGAAGAAGCCATTCAGAAGAAATAATGGGCAAATGCCATGATAGAAGAATACCAATCCATCATAAAGAACGATGTATGGGAAATAGTTCCCAGACTGAAGAGCAAGGATGTAGTATCTTCCACATGGCCTTTCAAAATAAAACATGCTTCTGATGGAAGTATTTAGAAATATAAATCAAGGTTTGTTTCTCGTGGATTTTCTCAAAAGGAAGGCATTGACTATGAAGAGACTTTTTCTCCTGTAGCCAGATACACTTCAATCAGAACCATCATAGCCCTTGCAGCTAAGATGAAGTGGAAGTTACACTAGATGGACATGAAAAATGCATTCTTGAAAAAGGCTCTATACAGATTGAAGCAAGCTCCTAGAGCTTGGTATGGAAGGATTGACAGTTTTCTGATGAGCTTGGGATTTACCAAGATTAAAGCTGATTCTAACCTTTACTTCGAGGTTATGAATGATGAGCCTGTTATATTGTTGTTGTATGTGGATGAATTATTCTTAACTAGAGAAGAAAAGCTCATCACTGAATGTAAGACGAAGCTCGCTGCAGAATTTGAGATGAAAGACCTTGGCCTAATGCACTATTTCTTAGGTCTTGAGGTATGGTAGAGCCCAAAGAGGATCTTCCTTAACCAAGGGAAGTTTGCAGTTGAAATAATGAAGAGATTTGATATGTTGGAGTGCAAGTCCATGAATACACCCATGGAAACAAAGTTGAAGCTCCTGGTTGAATTTTCGTTGAATTGATTGATGCTACGCTATATAGACAGATCATTGGATTGTTGATGTATCTGACGAACACCATGCCATATATCTATTTTTCTATGAACACCTTGAGTCAGTTTCTGGTAGAGCCCAGACGTGTTCACCTGGTTGCTGCAAAATATGTGATGAGGTACCTTAAGGGTACATTAGATTGTGGTTTCAATTATAATGGAGATCATGACTTCAGACTGAGTGGTTATACTGATTCAGATTGGGATGGAAGCATCTCTGACAGAAAGAGAACTTCAAGATGTTGTTTCAGTTTGGGGTCAACCATGATCTCATGGCAGAGTAGGAAGAAATCAAGCATTTCTCTCAGCACAACAGAAGCATAATACATTGCTACTTGTTCTTCCAGTTGTGAAGCCATATGGATTCAGAAGTTGTTAACAAGTCTATTTGATCTAGAGATGGAAGCAACCATGATACTATGTGATAACCAGAGATGCATAAAGATGTTAGAGAACCCTGTGTTCCATGAAAAGTGTTCCATGAAAAGTCAAAACACATAGATATCCAATATCATTACATCCATGATATGGTGCAGAGAGGAGCCACAAATCTCCAATATGTTAGCATAGATGAACATGTTGATGTTGTGTTGACCAAGCCTCTATCTCATGTAAATTTTGAGCACTTTCAAGATAAGCTTGGTGTAGTCCGAAAGGACCTCCATCGAAAGGGGGAGTAGTGTTGTGCTTCCAGCCTAGTGCTGTGATGCTAACCTCATGCTGATGTGTGCCAACCTCATGCTGTGATGATGTGCCAGCCTAGTTCTGTGATGCCAACCTCGTGATGATGATGTGCCGGCCTCATGCTGTGATGATGTGCCAGCCTCGTGCTATGATGATGTGTGCCAACCTCGTGTTGTAATGATGTTGCGAGTCTTGTACTGTGATGCCAACTTCATGCTAATGATATTGTTTTTCCAGTCTTGTACCGTGATGCCAGCTTCAAGATGATGATATTGTGTTGCCAGTCTTTTACTGTGATGCTAACTTCGTGCTGATGATATTGTGTATCCATCTTCGTGCTGAAGACTCTCAACCTAGTGCTGATGTTGATGATGCTCCAACCTTTTTGCTGTGTTGTTGCTGCTATTGATGATGAAGAAAACTTCTGATGATTTATAGATACACCAGTCAGTGTTCCAATATGATGTTGATGATGTTTCCCTCTCTCTCTCCTGATACTGTTGTAGAATACCCTTCTTGTTAAGGGGGAGTGTTGAAATATTGTAACTGCAAAGGGTATTCTATTTATTATTGATGTATTATTCATTAGATCAAATCCCCTTTTGTGGATTAATCACGTCGGGCATTGTAAATGACCAAATCCCCTTTTGTGGATTGGTCAAACCCTAATTGTAATAAGAAAAATGAGAAGTCAGCCCCCAAAATCAATTAAGGTGGTTCTCACCACCCAGAATGAGAAGTTGATGATGCCAGTGAAAAGACACTTCGTTTTAGCTCCTGCCAGATTGTATAAATAGCTAGCGCCACATTTGTTCACTCACCCACTTGATCATTCAAAGCGCAAGTTTGGAGCTGTAGTTGGAGTAGAAGGAAGAGAGAAAGAGACACATTACTTGGGAGAGGAATTTCTGTAGTGTTTGGTTTATTCTCTTCGCATTGTATTGGCTATCTATATTAAGGAAGTATTTGCTAGGTTTTCTCCCCCATGCAGGTTTCCTAGGATAAATGATGTGTCTCTTGTGATTGTGTATTTCTCAGTGATCCTTTCTATGCTATGATTATCTAGTGAATTGAAAAGAAACCTAATAATAGCTTAAAATCTAACATGCATGTAACAACTATCCATGCTATGATACTAAATACTATTTAATAATTTAAACACGTGCCTTAAGTGTAAACAGAATTTTCTTCTTTCATAGATGGAATAACCTACAACATATTCATAACTCATTTACATTTTTTTTTCAAATTCTAAATATTCTAAATTGGAATCTAAATACACAAATCTAAATAGGAGGATGAGATAAATAAGAAGTTAACTTTACCATTAAAATATTTCAATAGAAACATAACAAAATATACCAAGTGAAATAACTCCCCCCTAGTGTGTTGAAGATGACCATTTGCGATGTAGTCCTTCCAGTAGTAGGAAGATGCTTCCAAGCATTCCTTTCTTTCCACTTTCCTAGAGGGACACAACTAAATTCTCCCAGCCAACTAGGAGCCTAGCTGACTTCCTAGCTCCAAGAAATCTTTCGGTTTCTTGGCCCTCCGTGCCCGTGACTCCAAGAACAGTAAATCACATATGCTCTAAGAAGATTATCACAAGAATTATATCTTCCAAGAATTTCACAACCTCCCATCATTCTCAAACCTCCCCATGCTCTCTTCCTCATCACTTCTCCTCCCTATTTATCAAGTTTCTATACACCCTTCCCGAAGTCTCCTCAACCACCCTCATTATTATCCATCAACCTCCCTTATCTAGATTTTTGGGAAAATATTAAAATAAAACTAAAATATAAATGACTTTCATTAAACAACAATAAATAAA
>JZKD02S2078281.1:10296-25460 GCA_000966675.3 Picea glauca | reverse complement strand
ATAAATAAAATGCAAAGTCTTTCTTCTCATGCTAGCTAATAAATGTAATTTGACAATTTTCCCCAAAATGTACATAACAACCCACCATGCTCATTTAATTCATCATACCCACCATAAATCAAAGTCAAGAAGGTATTTAATGCTTCTAGATATTTTGTGTGCAATATAATTTACATATTCAATAAACATTCAATTAAATAGTTAATAATTTTCTTTAATAATTAATACAATAATTAATTGTACTAGTGTACATGGATAGGGTATGTGTGCGTAGCTAGCGGACACATATCTCATGTATGTACTAATGATAAAAAACCATTGCATCTAGTGCATAGTTCCTATATGATCACCAAGACATGTAAGACAACAGATCAAGTAATGCATCATTAAATAATCTTAGCGAACAAAATTACACCAATTCATCAATAACTCATCATCACACTTAAAATATCAAAAGGAAATCAAAGAAGGTTTTAAACATGGTAGAAACCAAGTGAGTAAACAATAGTGGCATCCCTAATCCCTAATCAGTAATCTCAACTAATATTGAAGCATCCTTCCTTCATAACCTACTTCCATCTTCCATCCTATCCTTTCCTCTGTTGGACTAAGTTGGAGAGTCAACTATATTGACCTAACTCCAGATAGAACCTGTAAGTGGAAGTGTCATACATCTCGACCAAGCTTCCCCAACAGGAAACTAGCAGTGACCATCACATGTCTAGGGGAGCGTGATTTCACACAACCCTCCCACGACTCTAGGTTTCAGAGGATAAATGGTGGGAAATACCTCCACCCCTCCTTATAAAACTAGGGTTAACACCCTATATCAAGCCGTATTGTGCAACTACTATTCTTAGAGTCACGTCATCAAACAACCACTCTAGGCAAGTTGTGTGTCCTACCTAAACCACACTTACCATAGATCATAACAATATTTCGAATCATAAATTAAACAATATGTACAACTTATAAAATGTGTTATATTCTTGATGTTTACAACATCCAAGTTAACTCATCAATATATTCATATGGCTATCACATATCTCATCAACCTGTAGGTTAGTTCACCAATAACTCATATCCATGCAGATACATCACAATATATATAAGAATCCATAATTTTCATTGATGTTTAATTAAGAAATGTATGTTTATTTACATCATGTGTTGCATCTACTATATCTTCACATCACAACTTGAACTGATATCCATGTATCAAACTTCCTCATTTTAATTTTCATGTTTAAATAATTAGAGAATTATCTTTGTCATGAGCATATATCATGTAACAAATAAGTAGGTATAGATGTGCACATCCCAATGTCTAACTGAGTCTAATTGATTCCAAACAAATGCTAAGCGTTGAATTACTAAGATGAGTAAACAATAATGTTCTAACTACCTAAGGCCAAAATATGGGGTGCTACAATGCAGGTGCTGGACGAGGGTGCTCTCATGGCAGAGCCAATCTGCATTCTGGACCATCCCATTCGACAACTATGACGTCGAATAGTCGACCATGTCGAAATCCAGTGGGACAACTATAGTCCACACTTGGCTACCTGAGAGGATGCATATGAAGTGTGTCAACAATTTCCTTACTTGTTTGATATATTAGATATGTATATCTATGTATGATACATTTTTTTACTTGCATTTATATACTGTACAAACTCCAGGACAAAGTTTAAAAGAAGAGGGGGTGTATGTAACATCCCGTTCTACTGAGCACACTTTTATTGAATTATTCTTTGAGGACACTTGTGTGCAAGTGATCCGGTTATGGTACATTGTGATTTCGTTTCGATTATGGATTATACATGATGATGATGATGTATTGTGACTTATTGCTATTTTGATGTATATGTATTGGCAGATACTATTGATGAGTTTTCCTGAGTATGCAGGACACATGATGGGTTATGGATGCTGATGACATCAATGGACTTACTTGGACTTTGGATTGAGTCAGGGAGTGGATTGTGCTTTTTTGAGTATTTCATTTTACACACATGTGATATATGATCGATTTTAGTATTATTTATTTGTATATGGATTATTGACAGTGTTTTTGTTAGTGGATGCAGGCTTGATGATGCTTGCTAATCCGACTCACATAAGGAGTAAAGGAGCCATTCATATAAACGAGACATTGAGGGAGATGTGTGGCAACATCCCTCTCACAAACTACTAGCACTCCCTCCATGGCCTGAACAATAGGTTAAGAGTTACCTATTTTGAGAGGTCCATGATGTCGTGAGGGCAGACTGAGATAGCCGCTCACGAATATTTCTAAGGGGTGTGAAATAAGGCATAGTCCTTATTCATTAGAAGCATTTAGTCTCTCACATGGTCAACTGAGTGGAGTGTTGACTCCAAGGGTCGGACAAACTTCCAAAACTAATTTAAGGCAAGTGGAACCCTTGGAGCATGGATGTGTGTCTTGAAGGGAATTTTGCGTAATTAAAACTCGAGTCAATAAATCTAGGTGGCCTATAAAACATTGAAATGATTAGACCTTGTTAGAATAAAATAATTAATTAAAACAATAAATAATTAATTAAATCTTAACAAAAGTCTAAGCTTAAGTTTAAGACTAAGTCTAAGTCTAAATTAAATAAAGGAATAAATGAATTATTACATAGTTAAAATATTTGAGAATATAATCAAACTATGGGAAAAAGGGGAATAAAATTTAAAAGGTTAGATAAAATGCACATGTTTGCATGAAATTAATAAAATGGATTTAAAAAAACCAGAAGAAATAATAATATGAGAGAATAGGAGTGCACATGGAATAGAATCTTTAGTCAACCTACAATTAGTCTAACTAGAAGAAGACTCCTAATCGAACTCTAACTAAGATCTAGTTAGGAAACACTCATTAAATGAGAATTTGGGGAACAAAGGGACAGGTAAGAGTGGAAATAGGAACACATTGGGGAATGTGGGGGAAATTGGCTTTTTAAATAAAATAAAAAGGGTAATTACTTGTGCAACTTAGGGAGAGTGTGACAAGTGTGTGGGTGAATAATCCTAATTAAATTAAATTAAAAATTTAATTACTTGTATATGAGGACATGTGTCTATTGATGTCGAGGGTCTAAAGAGTTACCAACACCAATATCTCGACCTCCCATGGGGCTAGACGGGAAGAGATGAGAATGTGACCCTAGGATTAGAGCCCCAACAAGAAAACACAATAGAATCTAAGCTAAATCTCCTCTAAACTAAAGTCCAAGCATGGATTCCCTTTTGCTTTGTATTTTTTTATAAAAAATATTTTTTATGCATTTTATAATTTATGATTTTTATGGTTTTGTGTATGAGTTCATAAAGTTGAAATACCAAAGTTAAATAAATACTTAGAAAAAATTAAACAATTGAAAATATGTACAAGAAAAACTCTAACTTAATAATATTTTTGTATTTATTTTGTAAGAAAGTAAACTAAGACAAAACTAATGAAGAGTTAATGTAAATATGTTAGTGCTAAAGTGAAACAATTAAAATAAATACATATTAAACAAGAAATTAGTTTAAAGACTACCAAAATAGATTATAGTAACACTGTAGTGGTGTGATATTTTTTTAATTTTCTTTTAAAAGTTAAAATGTAATAAATAACAAGGGAAACAAAGTTGCTTATACTGCCTCCTAATAGTAATTGTATATAGTTGGATAAGACACCATCCAAGTCATTACAAGTTCTATGTCAATGGAACCTTTCTTTCCCCTGCATTTTATTTCAAGAATTATTCCAGAGATATATATGTCTTCTTTTTCAATTTTAATATCTAAAACAGAACACAATTCCACCTGATATTTAGTTTGATATATTTTTAAGTCAAAAATGTTATTTCAGTACACCAAGATTCATATTCTTCTTCTTTATGAGCCTTAATCTATCTGGTGTTATCCATTTTGAATTATTCAATTTTTTTTTTATCTTAGACTAAGGATTTTTTGCTACCATATAATTCATGAAAATCACTAACTTTAATCCTAGGAAATATGTAGTAAGTAGGAAATTTGGGCCAAGTTGAGAAAACCCTTATCGATTCCAGAGGCAATTTTAGATTTTTTACCTTATTTACTCCTCTCAATTCCCGGGTCAATTTTGGCCTTTAGTGATGAATTTTAGCATTATATATATGTGGGGATGAAACAAGCTTTAAATTTCCGGGTCGATTTCGGCGTGCGTTTTGGCATTAGTGAACAATAATATAAATAAATAAATAAATAAATAAGAATGAAAACAAAGAGTAAATTTGTATGTAGGAAGAAACGTGGTTCCTTCTGTGAGGTGGAATATAGCGAGGTTAAGTTCATTCAACATATGCATTGGATGTAACGTGATGCATACAACTAGTTCCAACCAATGCCAACCAAGTCTCTATGATGGTTAGACTTACCATGGTACTTGAGATATGTTGGATGCTCTCTGTGATGCATACAACCAATTTCACCAATGCTAACCATCTACTCGAATGAGCGTGTCACTAGATCCCTTGGGTTTTTAACCCCACAGTTGATAGATGTGGTAATGGGACACACATAATCGCACAGAGATATGAGTAAGACCAAATAATAACTTTGCAATTAATGTTAAAATTAATTTTAAACCTCGAATGAAGTGAAGTCGATAATAAGACTATCAAATTACTAGCCAATCAGAAGTTAAAAAAATAAATTATTTTATATTAAAAAAAATGAAAACTTGAGTTCCTTATGTTTAAGATTAGGTTTGCTGGAATTTCTTTTAGTCAAAACAACTTAATACATGGTCAACCAGCTGAACGAATGCTATATATTGCCGGAGGCAGTATAATAAGAGAACTAAAACGATAAAGTAAGTAAAGAAAATAAACAAAAGTTTGTACATATTAAACCTAGCTAATAAAAATAAAATGAAAGAAACTTATATACATAATTTTACAAAAGTAATAAATTCATTAGTTTGTTTTATTTTATTTTTTTAATTTTTTAAGTGTTGTATTAAGAAAAATATGAAGAGAATTGAGATTTAAAAAAAACAAATAAAGAAACAATTTCGGAGCTTAAAAGATTTTGATCTTTATTTACAAATGTTCCCCATACAATTCTCAATTTTTTGAAATTTACAAGTCCATATGTAGACTTGGGCCAGGTATTTAGCCTTTATCCATTATAGAACAAAGTTACAATAGAATGACTAAGAATGAAAGAAGAAGAAAGCTGAGCCAAAATGGAATGGAGTAATGGTGGTGATAACACAAGGTGATAACCTCCATATCAAAAACTAATTAGTGTTGAATAAAATAAGGCCCAAATACAACAAACTGACAAGTAAACCATTCACCTTATGAGAACCAACAAAGCTCATCCTCGCTTCATCTTTTCGTTGCTTCACAAGACTCCCTACTGCCAACAATTCCATCAATCCTTGCTGAAAGTATAGAGGACGAATAATTATTCATAGAAGAAAACCTCATTGCACTCCAAGCATACCTCTCTCAAAGTTTTTCCTCCACTTTTGTTGCTTGGAACTTCTTGTTTTATAATATTTGATGGACAATTTGAGTAGTTGGGTTCGTTTGGAGTAACAAACAAATATACATATGGGCTAGAACCATCAAGGATCTTTACATTTAAAAACCATATTTATTAGGAAATTTCGTTGTTCTTTGCTTATCCACGTGTTTATTATTCATTATTCTTTCTTCGAAAAATACTTATGCGCATTTCACCTCGCCATGACATAAGAAAAGTGAAAAGAAACCCGATATTTGGTGTTTAGTAATTTAGAAAATATCAGTAACTGGAACGACGATGATGGTCCATGGCATAAAAATTATCCTTAACATTTTCTGCTCTTTTATACCAATTACCAGTTTATATTTGGGTCCATGGCCAATACGAATGATAGTTTCAGTATTGTTGTTGATTTTGAAAAAAGTTTTGGAACTGTAGAGCGCGTGTATTACTAGTGGTTTTGTATTATTTCTCAGACGAAAAAAAAAGAAGAAGCTTGGAGCCAATAGATGCCGGGCATGTACAAAAAGCCAATCTTGGAACGAGTATGGCCTTCATCTATGGAATATCAACGTTGAACATTTTCCTTAGAACAACCATTATTTCTACTTTGATGTCCTCTTTCAATTGTTGTTCTATACTCGGGATTAGGCATCCATGATAGTTATCATCAAAAGGTCATTGTCAAGGTACTCATTCTATGAATTATGCCAGAAATTGTAGTAAAATATTTATGGCTGCTCCTTTCTTGAATACAACTGTTGAGATTTGGGTACCTTGGAAAGTGGTCCCCTTGTGTTTGTGAGCTTCTAAACACATGAGGGAAGTACTTTGTACCTTGTACCATGTACTTTAAGTCTAATTTCTCTTTGACTTAGGATATTTAAGTCAAAAGTGAAATTTGGTCATTTTAGACTAAAATGACAATTAATTCACTTCGTGGGTGAATTAAGGGACATAAAGTGAAACTATAGAAGCTTAAGTAAAGTGGGTTTTGAGTTGAGATTTACTTGAGATGATATCAACCATTGATTAGGGATGAGATGAGATGATCTCATCCACCCAATTTTTAGGTTTCCTTATGCTTCCTTAAGGAGGGCGCAAGGCGAATTGGAGGGCTCATTCCTTGCTATGTTCACTTGAGGAGAAGGAAAAGGACCAAGAGGATGAGAATGGAAGCATGTGTTGAGGCTATATTGGGCAATCCCTTCCATGGAAATATCCAACAGGCTTAGGGTCTCAGTTATTTAGTGGGGAGATTCCTATTCTGAGGAGGGCGCAGTTGGTGAGGAGGGTGCATCATTAGTGGGGAGGACTTAGAGAGCTCAAATTGCAGTGAGTTCTGTTTTAGAGGGAGGCTACTCATCAGTATCAGAGTATTGTGGGGGGGTTTCTAGATCAGAGCTTCTATTTGGCTTCTAGATCCAGTTCAGTGGTCTTGTCAACATTTCTGGGGGGCGCACCATCCTAGGGAGCTCTTGCTTCATTTGGACTAGTGTTGCAGCTTGGATCAAGATTCTATTGTATCAGGTTCATCTATATTTTGTACTTTATATATTCCACCATCTATTCTCCTCATATATAGACATATATTCCAAACTGGTTTTCCCCAGGGTCATGATTACCAAAAATACCTGTGTTCAATTTCATGTATGTTAGAGTGTAGAACTACTGTATTTTCAGTTGTAAATATTTTTAGGTGTGTTACATTTATTTTGGTATGCATGTGCTAACCCTTGATGACTAAAACTACATGCTAGAGCACCTAAATTGCGAATTTAACCGTAACAAATCAACAAGAAGTTCCTAAAATGTTGGCTGTCCTAAAACAACAAAAAAACCTTCATTGACAGTTGAAACTTAGATCCAATTTGAGGTCAAGGACAAACCTAGTTGGAAACTTGATAAGACTTGGAAAATCTTCATGGTATCAGAGCTGAGGTGGCTGATTTTTGAGTAGTTTGGGCAACATATGAGTGGGATGTTATAGAAATCTACTTGGCAGATTTTGTGGATAGCCATTGACAATGTTTAGTGGCTGCTTGTTGGCAAAATTTTGTAGAGGATTGTAGAGCAGTTTGTTTACAGCTTCAACAACCTCTTTTCACACCCGCGTGGACAGGAGTGAGGCTGCATTTCACAACCTCTTTTCACACCTATATTGATAGGAGTGAGGTCGGTGTTCGTTTGCCTAATTACACACCTGTGTTGACATGAGTGAGGCAATGTTCCTTTCTAGTTGTAGCATCAGAGTGAGCGCAGTCGACAATGATGTCAGCATGTCAGATGCGTGTGGAGGATAGGCTAGCTGGAGCTAGCAACTAGTCGCCTTGGAAGGTGAGGATTATATTTATCTTGGAGGACCTCGAACTATGGGATATATAGCTGTGGGGAAGCATATCGCTGTGAGGAATCCTTATATAGGAACACAACAAAAACAACAATGTCATCCACAACATCAACAACATTTTATGCCTATTTAGCAAAACAAACTAGGATCATAGACTGCTTGGCCAACAAATTCTACTTCGGGGACCAGAAGCACCGGAACAAAGCCTAGATGCTGGACATGTGGAGAGCCACATTACCATCGAGATTGTCCGATTGAGAAGGCCAAGGATTCTAGATCATCATGACCCACTACAGTTGGATATTTGGGTAAGGTCCATTGGATTCATGAGTTCAACGCCTTACGGCAGGGTGGTCGTACTGTGCTAAATTATGAGTCCAGGTTCATGGAGCTACTTAGGTATGCACCACATATGAACAAAGAGAAGCTAAAGGTCAACAAGTTTGTGTTCAACCTTAAATTCAAAATTCGTGCAAAGGTGAGGATCCTAATGCCTCAGATGTTGCATGATGTAGTTCAGAAGGCCCTCATAACTGAGGAAGAATTGAATAGTGGGGGTAAGAGCATGACTCCTTCTAGACCGACTGGACAGATGACATCAAGAGCGCAACAACATCAGACATTAGCTAGACATACTTATGGGCATCAAGATACACCCAATGGACCTATGTTCTTGACACCGTGATGAAAAAATCCTCAGCAAAGGACTCCTTATAGAGGACCACAACAGTAGCAAAAATGTCATCCACGGTAGCAACAACATTTTAGGCCTATTTAGCAAAAAAGACCAGTATCACATAATGCTAGGCCAACAAATTCTACTTTAGGGACTAGGAGCACTAGACCGAAGGCTGGATGCTGGACATGTGGAGAGCCACATTACTAGCGAGATTGTCCGATTGAGAAGGCCAAGGCGGTCGAATCAACATGATCCACTATAGTTGGATATTTGGGAAAGGAACATAGGATTCATGCAATGGTGAATAACCGCCAGGCCTCCACATCCGGGTAGGGACTTACACTCAACACACACAAAGTTCTGGTGGGTAGGTGGAAGGAACGAAGGGGCCTGGTTGGAATAAGAATAGCTCCCAACCCTACTAGGGCATGATTATTCCCCTCTAAATACCGATGGGGAAATAAATCTTTACGCCTCTCAAATTAGGGAGGATGCTGGCTCTACTACTGGCTTTACTACTGAATCTGAACCTATGGGTGTGGGTTTTGGTGTAGATAAAATTGAAACTAATGAGTGTATGGATGATAGCTGTGTATGACATGAATGGATCGAAATCCCCTAGGGGAACTTGTCCACTGTGCTCGAGACATCAGGTATGATCATTGATCAAAATTTTAGTATCTTGATAGATCTAGGTGCTACAACGAGCTTTATTTCTAGTGCAACACTAAAGAGAATTAAGGTAAAGGCATTCAAGTAGGATGAGTTTAGATATATAGAAATGACATCTGGTGCCAAACAAAAAGTTGGAGGAAAGGTTACAAACTGTAGCATTAACTTAGGATATTTTGTAACGAAAGCCAACATTTACGTCATGATCTTAGGATCTTATGACATAGTGATAGGAATGGATTTGTTGGAATCACATGATACGATACTTAACTATAATACAAAATGGTTAAGTTTGAAAGATGATTTGGGAGAGAGTAGGGTGATTGTAAGAAGAAACCAGGGGGTGTCTTTGAGGTTTATTTCTTCCCTACAGTCACAGAAGAGTATGCACAAGGGATGCATGTTATATGCTATCTTAGCACTAAATGAAAAAGGGTGAGGAGGAAGGACTAGAATACATTCCCGTAGTACAAGATTCCGTAGACGTATTTGAAGAGTTGCTGGGTTTATCGCCCGAAAAAGAGTTGGAGTTTACAATAGACTTGAAACTTGGAATCAAACCTATTTCAAGAACTCCCTTCCAAGTGTCTACACTGGAATTGTAGGAGTTGAAATTGAAATAGAAGGAGTTGTTAGATTTGGGACTTATACGTTCAAGCATATCACTGTGGGGTGCGCCAATGATTTTTGCTAGAAAGAAGGATGGGTCGTCGAGGCTTTGTATTGAATACCGTCAATTGAACAAAGCTACGATCAAGAACCAATATACATTGCCAAGGATAGATGATTTGTTTGATTAGATGAAATGAGTAACGATGTTTTTGAATATTGATTTAATATTAGGATGTCATCAATTATGAATTAATTATGAAGATATCCCTAAGACCACATTTAAGATGAGATTCATACACTATGGGTTTACAGTTTTACCTTTCAGTTTGACGAATGATCTGGGGTTATTCATGAGTTTGATGAATGGGGTGTTCCGTGAATACTTGGACAGGTTTATTCAAGTATTTATTGATGACATACTGATATATTCTCAGATGAAAGAAGAGCATGATGAACACCTGAGATTGGTTTTATGATGTCTAAGAGAAAATAAATTGTACGAGAATCTATCAAAATGTTCTTTTAACCAATCGAAGATTCATTAATTGGGACATATCATATCTGGTGAAGGTATCGCTATGGATCTAGCGAAAGTAGAGGCCATTATGGAATGGTGAACACTGACAAATGTACAATACATATGTAGCTTTATGGGTTTAGCAGGATATTCCTGATGATTTGTTGAAGGTTTTTCGAAGGTAGCAAATACAATCACAAAATTGAAGAAGAAAAACAAGAAGTTTGTATGGACTAATAAATGCGCGAAAGCATTTCAAAATCTCAAGGAGTTGTTGATGAAAACTTCGATACTAAAGGTCCCTGATATGAAAAAGGAATTCTTGGTATGCATAGACACATCCAAGGAAGGTTTAGGAGGAGTTTTGATGCAAGACGGTCGATTGATCGCTTACATTTCAAGGAAATTGAGAAAGATTAAGAGAACTATGCAATGCATGACTTGGAGTTATTAGCAATTGTATATGCCTTGAGAGTTTGGAGACATTATCTGATTGGACACAAATTTGAATTAAATACAAATTACTGTGGATTGCAACATATATTTACTTAGAGTGACTTGAACACGCGACAAAGGAGTTGGTTAGAATTACTTAACGAATACGAATTGGGATTACTTAAATTAAAAGAATGGTGAACAGAGTGGAAAATGCATTGAGTTAGAGACCACACATATTCTCGGTAATACCTCTTAAGACAAATCTTGGAGAAAATATTCTAACGTCACAGATAGACGATGACTGGTACAAAAAAGTTAAGGATAATATTGGACAAAATATAATGATGGTACTGAAGTATGAAGGTTATTCATTGGATAAAGATGGATTGTTGAGATTAAATGGTACAAACTTCAAGACAAAGTTTAAAACAAGAGGGGGTGTATGTCACATCCCATTCTACCGAGCACACTTTTATTGACTTATTCTTTAAGGAAACTTGTGTGCAAGTGATCTGGTTATGGTACATTGTGATTTGTTTAGATTATGGATTATACATGATGATGATGATGATGATGTGTTGTGACTTATTGATATTTTGATGTATATGTATTGGCATATAATATTGACAAGTTTTCCTAAGTATGCAGGATACATGACAGGTTATGGATGCTGATGACATTAATGGACTTCCTTGGACTCCAGATTGAGTCAGGGAGTGGATTGTACATGTTTGCATATTTGATTTTATGCACATGTGATATATTATTGATTTCAATATGATTTATGTATATGGATTATTGATAGTGTTTTTTTTAGTGGATGAAAACTTGACGATGCTTGATAATCCAACTCACATAAGGAGTAAAGGGGCCATGCACATAAACTAGACATTGAGGGAGAGGTGTAGGAGTGTCCCTGTCACAACCTACTAGCACTCCCGTTGTGGCATGAACAATAGGTTAAAGATTACCTAGTTCGAGAGATCCACGATGTCGTGAGGGTGGACTTAGACAATTGCTCACGAATATTTCTAAGGGGCACATAATAAGGTGGAGTCCTTATTCCTTAGAAGCCCTTAGTCTCTCACAGGGTTGACCGAGTGGAGTATTGACTCCAAGGGTCAGACAAACTTTCAAACCTAATTTAAGGTGAGTGACACTGATGCAGGAGCATCACTCCACCTTAGCATGCGCCAATTGATTAGCATGAGTGGTGCACATTCAAGGAATGGAGAGGTGTCACCCTCTCATTTTTCCTTCGAGAACCGAAATCGTGATTAAGGAAATTAATGTTGGTAGGTTGGTAGAGCCAAGTTGTTCCTTCACACAAGCTGTAGATGAGGTCACCATTAAGTGGTTGATGGTAGGAGGGATATGTATCCGATTTGGATCATATTTCCATCATTGTAATCTACCTCATTAGTCAGGCATTTTGAATGGTGATTAGACACCACTACCTTAGCTTGGAGGGAATCCATCGAGACCCTCTTGTATAAAATATTGTATTGTTTCTAGTAGAGAGGTGTGTAGTTGTAGGATATTTGAGAGCCGAGACTCATTCGTAGTCCGAACTCATATATTTTAATGGACATTCCACTATTAATAGAAAGTAACACATTTTCCTGTTTGCCAATTTTCTGTGTAATGGTGCTTAGTTGTGAATTTCATTCCCATGCGTTTATGCTGTAGATGTATGTTAGAAATCGTTTGGAAGGATAGATTTATAATATTTTATCTATGAGTGTGTTGGATTAGTTCTGGTTCTCAAGGCTAAGTGAAAGGAGTGTGTGACATAGGGTGGAAAATCCGTGAGCCGACGCAAGGAGTGCATGTCTGAACTCAGTCGAGTCAGAAGAGAAGCTTCCAGGAGGGTGCACCAGGATAATTCACAGAATCAGAGGGAAATTTCAAGGTGGTTGGATACCTTGGAAAGAAAGATTGTGTGGGAGGAAACACAATGCAGAGTTAATGAATACTCTGTAATACTCTTCCAGGAGGGCATAGAGCAAGTACGAGTGCATACAAGAGCAACACATTATAAAGTGTTGGAAGCATTGAGTGATCTGAAAATAGAAGGCTGACTTGTTATGCTATGCAAGCACCCCCTACTTCAATAAAATAAACCTTCCAGGACCTTGCTTCATGTGTTAAAATATGCAAGATGGTTTTTGTGTTAAGTTCTTGCTTCTTCTTGTCAATGTTCATGTGTGAGGAAATGTTCTTTTAAAAGATTAAATATGTGCTATAAACCAATACAAAACAACATAAAGCGCAGCAAATAACACAGAAAACTCACAACAATAACAAGATGATAAAGGAGTTCACCCCTCTCTGGGCTACATCTCCTTGAGCCTCCTTCAATGGACTAGGCTCTTTGGGATTAGTTTGTCAAATTTTATTTTACAAGATGTTTCTCAACTCCAATGGATTTACAGACTGTACCATTGGGTTCAGAATACATAAAAACCCCAAAATTGACTATTTGAACTCTGAAAATGGATCTTGTCTCATCCAATCATGACCTCTTCTACATGTGGCCTCCAAGCTTCCCTGAGCTTCTCTGTGGAAAAAACACCTGTAAAAGTCCTCCAATGGATCTAAAACCTATCCCAATGTGTTCAGAGCATAATAATTAGTCAAAAATGACTATTCAGTCATAGAAAATAGATATGTGCTCATTTGAGCAATGCCTCAAACAATGAGGGCTTCAAGCTCCCTGGAGCTTCCTCAAAATTCAAAGGTTAAAAACATGAAAAAGAAGTCTTCAAATTCCTGTGAAAGCAGTGCCAATGGACTCAGAACGTCCAAAAACCCCTAGCTAGGCTTTTTCGGCACCTCATTTGGCCAAAAACTCAAGAAGTTAGGCCTCCTGCCATTTTTCCCCTTCAAGCTGCCTGTCACTGGTTCGCCATTTCGCACCTGTGTGTGAGTGAACCTGGTCTCTGGGGGTTTCCCGTGCCTAAACTCAGCACATGCGAGCCTTCTGAAATTGGTTCTAAATTGTCGCACCGTTAGCGAAATTAAATCCCCCGAGGACGGAGGTGTTGGGCGCATGGGGGCCATGTGGCCACATCCCAGCACTAAAATAGGGCTAAGTTTCATGAATAAACTTGGGCTTGCCAAATGTCCAGGTGCGTGGGTGTTCACTGTTTGAACCAAAACTAAAACCAAAACATGCGTCATATTCCAAGTGGTGGTCATATGTATTAGAACCATGCGACCATGGGTTACCACCACCCTCGCGCTCCGTTTAACACCGACATGGTCACATGTGTCAATGCATAAACCGTGGGTTACACGTTTAAAACCCCGCGCCATTTAACAACGGTTATGGACCTATGGTAATGCAATTCTGACCTGGGGCTGCAATTGAATTACACTCCCGCACGCGCCATTTCACAATGGTATTGGTCACATTACAACATACAAAACCGTGGGTTTAAACCACAATTTTAAAACGCACGCGACATAAATATAAGGTCATATGAAATACATTATACAACCGTGGGCCACACACTAAAATCCCCCACGCGCGCAAACCACCAGAAGGTGGGGTCATATACAACGAGAGTGTGACTGGGGGCTGGGGCTAAGCCCCAGCCCGGACCCCCACGCCAAAAAGTACACAATCCAAAATATATATATATTTCACCATATAGCTATTAAGCACCATAGTGTGGCGCGTTGGTGGATTGGCCTTTGTTAAAGCTTTGAAGTGTGGGTAGAGGTCCGGGGGTCGAACCCCCCAGACCCACAAAATTTTTAATAAACCAACCAATAAAAAAATAGCCAAGAAACAGGTGCCATGTGGCAGCCCTTGATTGGGCCACGTGGCACCTTGCCATTTGCCCAAATTCGGCCACGTGTTGCATTCGGATTCGCTCGTTGTCGACCAATCAAAAACTACCATGTCACCAGGAACCATGTCACCGTACGGTCACCACATCATCATGTACGGACCGCCCAATCAGCCTGTACGGACTGTACGGACAGGTACAGTCAGCATCAAAATTTTTGCCTGTTTGCCTTGGCGAACAGATCGTGATAACTTCTCCATACGGACTCCGTTTGAGAAAGTAAATATACCACCGGAATCAGGAAGACGAGACGGATGCAATGGCACCATTTTCTTCACATTTAGAACACTTTGAAATTTGAGCAAATTTTTGACCCCTGGTCCAGATTTTGATCACACCTTCCCACTGAAAGGCTTTTGGACCCACAAAAGCTTATTATTATCTACCTGAGCTTCAATACTCTTCTACTTTCAAGTTCTATCAACTGATTCTACTTGAAAAGTCTTTTCGACAATCACCTGGATACTTTGACATGCCTTGCACTGCAACTAGCTATGTCCCTCAACCACTGCTCTCTGGCTG
>JZKD02S2078270.1:25857-39751 GCA_000966675.3 Picea glauca | reverse complement strand
CAATCTAAAATTGAAAACTAAAACCAACACTATCCATCCATCAAAGCCCTGTCAAAGAAATCACAAATTAAAAATCTGTTCTAAAACTATGTTTTTATCATCTATTCCAGCATAAAAGAAAACTTAATTTATCATTTAACTACATACACTGTTAGTCTCTAAGATTGCAAGCTTGTTCCTATCATCTACAAAATCATTGCATACTAACAATATTCCTCATAATAACCTGCAAAACTAATTAAAAAAATTAAATCATAAACAACAAATTAAATAACAAAGAAGTAAAATAACATTTCTTGTACAAGAAATAAAATAAAAAGACATTTATGCTACTTAATCTACAAGAAAATTCATAGAATAGTTACCCAGACTGCTAGTGGCCCCCCCAACAGTCGTGGTTACTCTTCAAATGTGAACCACAAGCTTCAACAACACAAATTCACCATTAAAACTGAAAACACAGTTTTTACACAATTCTGGCAAAATGAAAATGGCAGAACATAGGGAAATTGTCGTTTCCCTTTAAAACATGACTTCTTCACTTCCTCTTTATTGTATGACCACCACGGTGGTATTTATAAGCTTTACAGACCAATTGGTCAACTATTGGAGGGTCAAACCACTTGTACAAACAACAAATTACATTAATGGTGCCCTAACTGCCAAAATGGAGCAAGCCAATAATCGCCCTGCTCAACAATCCAAACCAAGTTGTCAAGAGTTCAGTAGTTGGAGGGGGAAAGCACGAGAAAAACCCATGTTCCCGATTCGCTCATCACTGGCCACCAATAACATAACCGCCAAATCACCCATTGTTTTTGTGCAAGACGGAGTGTCGAACGGAGTGCCGAACCAAATACCGGATTGAGTACTGGATGGAGTGCCGGACTGAGTGCCGGAAGAAAAAACATGATGCAGTTTTTCCCTGTAACACCAAAAAACGTGAATTAGATTCTTGGAAACATAAAAACATAACGAATTATACTCAAGATCGACATAAAACATGAATTATGCATACCTGGTGTAGATCATAGCATTTTGGCACAAAATTCTTCAAAAAGTTTCTCCAAAACATGAAAAACACATATACACATTCAGAAAAAGTATCTAATTACTGTCATAAAACCGATCATATCTCGGGCCCAACAGTATGCAAAGTATTTTTTCTTTTCCTTTCAACTATTGTTTCAATGAACTGTTTATTTTCATGCAACCTGATCTCAGGTGTTGTTCAATGAATAGTTTATTGTAATACAACATTTGTGGATGATTTGTGTCCAGGTACATGTTTTGGATCTAAAATATTATTTTGAGTTTGAAATTTCATACATCAAGTGAAAAATTATATGCTTGTTTGTGTTTCCTTTGTTTTATCTCGATATATTTATCAGCTTACCAAAATGCATGCCACCAGCTAAGGGAAACCTTATGGTGATATTGATTTAATAGTCCAACTAGATCCCTGTCCTTGAAAACCCATCTATCAACTGACTATCAAAACCAAGAAACTTAAATTCATAAAAACCAATCATTCCAATAATTGAGGTGGCCTAGATCTTCCCTTAAGAAGTTAGGTGCAAACCTTAAGATCAACATAGTGATTTCCATTATAGGGAATGAAGCACCACTAAATATGCAGGTACCAGTGGGTTGCATAAATCCTAATTTAGAGGGTCCTCTAGTGTGGTTTCCTATAAAACGTTGATGACCAATAGGATGTTTTTTACCAAAAGGAAACTATTGACCAAGAGGAGGTTTTTGACGAACAGGAGGTTGTTGACTGAGAAGAAGCTGTGGACCAAGAGGAGGATGTTTACCAAAAGGAGGATAAATTTCAGAAGGATAAATACCAATAGGATTTTTTTTTCCAAAAGGAGGATTTGTCCCAATTAATGGAGGTTTCCCCTAAGCAGGAAAAGATGGTCCTATAAAAGGTTTCTCTCTAGCAGGAGCAGATCCTACAATATATTGAATTACAACCAAAGGAACATATATCCCCACAGATGGTTGACTAAAGGTCAAAGAGACAGATGGTCCTACAAACGATTGAATTGGAACACTGATCCCACTTGTCAAACTAGGTTGTTGAATATATCCAGAAGCAACATTAGTTTGTGAGGTATGTACCATACTTGGAATATACATACTAGACGAACTAGGAATACCAGTTGACCAAGGAGGTTAATGAAAAAGTGATACATTGGTCGAATCTCCAGAAAAGGTTCCGTTGAGTGATTGATACCTAGGAGGTACGAAAGGTCCACCAAAATCATAAGATACACTAGATCCATTGTGTAAAAACTTTCCACCTATAGTAATAGGTGAAGTTTGTATTTTGATACTTCCTGATATAGATTCTGTATATTTCAATTGATCCATGGTCGAACCAGTGAAAAAATATGATGGTGTATGTAAAAAAAGAGTTCGATAATCGACAATTAAAGATTGATGCCAAGCATTGTCTTGCCAAAGAGATACAATTGTTGTAGGTAATTGGATAAGAATAGGTCCTTATAAATCAATTATATGTGGATTAAAATGAAGAAAAATATTTCTCGGAATATCTTCTAGAGTAACAAGACCGGTCTCTAAAGAGACAGACTCGTGAGAACTAACCTGTATAGGAGTTAATTCTGACCTGTTTGAAACAATATAGGTTTGAGGAGTTACAGGTGATGGGATAGATATGGAACTTGGTGAAGGAAAACCCTGTTGAGGACTAGAAAGTGAAGGTGTCGAAACTAAACTTAGTGAAAGAGGAAAATTCTCAACTATATCAGGTTCAACAACTTTAGGTTTAACATGTTCAGGATCAACAATCTTTGTGCTTTCAATATCAGGTTCTTCAAGTTCTAAAATTTTAGTTTGTACTACGTCAGATTCTTCTACTATTTCAAATTGTTCTGTATATTCCAGTTGTATAGTTTCAGGTTGTGTAGTCTCAATGTATGAGTTTTCAGGTTGGGATACTTTCGGTAGTTTAGTGGGTGAACCCTACATTCTACAAGAACGACAAAGATTTTTTTCCACTGTAACATTTACTACCAACTACCAATTATACCTATGGTGTACTAGAGGAAAGAAACAACACTCGCTAAAAATTCTAGGAAGCAAACACACACAAAAAAGGTCTTCTCACAATGACAAACTAGTTGGTGATGAAATCCAACATCGTGAAATCAATATGATAAGGGGCTAGGATAGAGCGGGTGGAACAATTACGTTGATGACCTTATTAATAGATTTACACCCTGGTGCAAGCTTCCTCATGGTAAAACCATGGATTACCTTCCAAGGAGACTGAGTGAGTTTAACCAACATATGTCCCAGGTACAACAAATATTTCCCTTTCTGCATAACCTTGTGTATAAATCCTAAAGATAAAATCCACTAAGGTTACCATTTAAAATAACAAAAGTCTGGGGACACAATTGACAGTTGGGTATACACGCAAGGGAAGGGTAATTCAGACCCGAAATCCCCTTGAGAGTTTCCTCTAAAGTGATCCCCAAGTGTTTTGCGACACCATTTGTAATACGTGTAGAACATGCCACCAAGACAAACAAATCAGGGTTAATTAATCTACTGGCCCCAATGTGACCTCGTGATTGACCCTTGTGTGAGAAGGGATGCCCAGAACAATGATATAACATATGGATTTCTCTCCCTATCTCAAAATTCTAAGTCTGTTTTGTAAATTTGGAGAGTTAACCTCAACACCTATTCCAAATCCCTACAACTAATCTAATGTTTCTTTGCTACCAATAAAAAAATCTGGAATAAATTTTATTAGCATCGATTTTATGGCTATTTTTTACTCAAGAGGAAAATGGCGTGGAAAAGATGATGTTTTGAATGAATCGAAATGATGCAAAGAGATGAAAATGCAATATTTCACTTCAATGAAAGCTATATAACGAGACAGAGAAAACATTTATATTCCCGAATGCACAATGTCCCAAATTTTCATAAATACCAAGAAATTTACTACTCAAAACAACTAAAAATTCCCTCCAACTCATGGAGTGCAAGAATAAAAACTTTTTTTTTCAAAGATAAAGCTAAATTGAAAAGAAACAAATTTCTTTAAAAAAAAAAGTAATCCATGCAATGTGTAAAACATTTTTTTTTCTTTGGAAAATAAAGTATTCAAGAAAAAGAAAAACTCTCTTCTCACCAAATAATCCAAAAACAAAAAATTGGGTAATAGCAATCAAAATCGAGACTGAAAGACACTTGAAGACAAATCTAAGAGATTATACCCCTTTCAAAAGTAAGAACAAATTTCCAAGACAAAGCTAACAATGGAAAAAATGTCAATAATGAAACAAATGGTCAAAATCAAACTTTAAAACTGTCAAGAAGACTATCAAGAAAACCTAAAATTCACAACAAGAGATATATTTCAAATCTAGGAAGGAAAGAGTAAATGATTTTTTTTTTTTCAAACAGTGTCGCAGGCTACTGTGCAACACAGTGAGACAACCAAGAGTGTCACAGTCTATATACCAGTACAGTGCAACAATTTCGCTTTGTATGTCAAATGGAGAGTGTGAAAGTCAATAAAAAACTTGAAAAAACAAAAAAATATGGAAAATTTCCAATCAATTTCAAGGTCTAGTGATAAAACAATATCAGGAAATGACTCCGAGAGCTAAAACAAGGAAAGTAAGCAAGACCAAGAGAACAAATCTGGAGGATTTTTCCCCAGTGGAGTCACCAATTTTGTTATTGAACAAATTAATCAATGCGAACACAGACCAATCTCCCTATCTTAGGAACCCAAAGCTAGAATAAAACATCAGAGAACAAATTACTTTCCTTAGATTCATGCAATTGAAATACTGATAAGTAAGGACTCATACATTTTTATTGAAGGTTTTCCTTGCTAATTGTAGCTCCTAGCTTGATTCAAAGGTTTTTGAATGTGTAATATTCTAGATAATAAAAGTATGCAGAACATAAATAAATAGCTAGAGACGGTAGATGGACAACAATATAACCAGAATAACACCACAATAATATTAGATTGATGCCAGAATAATACCATAAATAACACTTTGATTACTGTGAGCAATGTTCACTTTCCTCTTCAAGGGGGCAACCTCCAGTTGAGAAAAGTTTTGTTACAATAATATCTAAGACAAAAGTTCTCATACCCTCAACTCCTATTTATACTAAATGTGTCTATCAAAAGAACCATCTAGAGGAAGATCCTTCTAGAAGTGGAAGCTTCTAGAAGGTATTCTTACATTGGACTTATTCTTCCTTATTTCTAGGCCTTATTAATGTTGACCTTTATTACATGGAAATATATTATTCTACCTACATGAGGGGTTAGGTCCCTAACATGACCTCCCCCATAAAAACATCATTGTCCTCAAGGATTGAGATGGGGAAATTGTTGCAAAATGGTAGCTGGTTCCCAAGTGGAATCTGCTGGAGTTGTATCTTTCCACTAGATTAACACTTCCTTGATGGGTCACTGATGCAAACGATGCTCATGCTGGTCCAAAAATGCCTTTGGCTGTAGCCAAATGGAGCCTTCTTATTCCAACTTGGGAAGGGTGGTTTGGGTTTGGCAGTTAGTTCCAATGACCTTCTTTAAGGAAGAAACATGAAAAACAAGATGGAGCTTATAATGACTGGGAAACGCTAGCTGATAGGCCACGTGTCCCATATTCTTGAGAACCATATAAGGACCATAAAATTTGGGTGCCAGTTTCTGACAATGGTCAACCTTGAGGGGATTTTTCTTGTAAGGTTGTAGCCGAAGAAACACTTGATCCCCTTATGCAAATTGAAGTTCAGAGTGACCTTGATCTTCCTGTTGCTTCATGCGATTTTGGGCCATGACCAAATTTTCTTTGAGGGTACGGAGAATAGCCTCGCGAATGGTAAGAGTTTGGTCTACCGCCTGGACCTTCGAGACACCTGAAAAATATGAGAGGACTCAAGGTGTCTTTTGTCCATATATGACTTCAAAATGCGTCATGCGGGTAGCTTTATGGTACGAAGTGTTGTACCACCATTCAACTAGTGGCAACCATTGAGCCCACTGATGCTACCTTTCCGATGCAAAACACCTCAAATATGTTTCCAAACATTTGTTGACACCTTCAGTTTGACCATCAATCTAGGGATGATAAGCTATGCTGAGATGCAATTGGGTGCCTTGTAGCTTGAATAGTTCTTTCAAAAAATTGTTGGTGAAATTTGGGTCGTGATTAGAAACAATAGAATATGACATGCCATGAATCTTGAAGACCTAATCCATGAAGAGTTGAGCCACAATGGATGCTGTAAATGGGTGTTGAAGAGTACAAAAATGAGCATAATTGGAAATGCGATCAACTAGCACCATAATGACTGATTTATTGCTCGATTTAGGTAAGCCTACGATAAAATCCATAGAGATATCCTGCCAAATAGCAGGTTGAATTGAAAGTGGTTGTATTGTTCCCAGAGATTTGACTGTTTCTCCCTTGTTGCATTGACACACATCACATTCAGCCACAAAATTATGAACATCCTATTTCATACCATCCCAGAAAAAAGAACATTTCACTCAGTCATAGGTTTTGGTAAACCCGAAGTGCCCAGATGTGGGTGAAGCATGAAGCTCAGAAAGTACTGTGGATTTAATTTTTGACTGTTTACTTAAATACAAACAACCTTTGTATCGAAGCTCCGCATTGAGCCAAGACTATCCTAGGGAAACTGAAGAATTGGACTGCAGTTGTTGTATTAGATGCGAACTTTTGGGATCATGTAGCCATTCCTGGCAAAAAACTTAGAGACAATCTGGTACAAAGAAGGAGAGAGAAAAAAGGGACCCTTCATCTTCTTATTTTTGGGAAAGTGCATCAACAACCACATTCTTTTCCTTTCTTGTAAATGATATCATAATCATATCCAAAGATCTTAGTCACGCATTTTTGTTGCTCGAGGGAGGAAAGGAATTTTTCTAGAAAATACTTAAGGCTTTGATGATCGGTCTTAATTTGGAAACGTTTCCCCAATAGATAAGGGCACCAAAGATCCACAACATGTAGAATAGCCAACATTTCCTTTCCATAGGTTTATTTGCCAAAAATTCTCTCAGATAGTTGTTTGTTGGTAAAGGCCAAAGGCCGACTCTATTGCATAAGGAAAACACCAATTCCTTTCCCGAAAGAATCACATTCCAGGACAAAGGTCTTTGTGAAATCAGGAAGGGCCAAGACTGGAGTGGTGCACATGGACATCTTCAATGTTTGAAAATCTTGAGCAGCTTATGGAGTCCAAGTGAAAGAATTATTTTTAAGGAGTGCACTGAGAGGTGCCACAATATTTCCATAATTCTTAACAAACTTGCGATAATAACTTGTTAAACCCATAAATCCCCAAAGGATTTTGAGAGTCTTTGGGTGAGGCCAATCTTGCATAGCTTCAATATTTTTAGGATCCACCCCGACGTCAGCCTTACTCACAAGATGACCCAAGTACTTGACTTTCGAGGCACTAAAATCAAATTTGGATTGTTTGAGGAAAAGTTGGTGCTGAGAGAGTAGATGGAGAACTCGATCCACATGAGAAATATGGTATGTCCAATTTTATCTATAGATGAGGATATCATCAAAGAAAACTAACACAAAATGACAGAGAAAAGGACGAAAGACATGATTCATGAGGCTTTGGAAAGTGGAGGGAGAATTACACAAGCCAAAGGGCATGAACAAGAAATCAAAGTGGCCCTCATGAGTTCTAAAGGCAGTATTAGGAATGTTTGCCTCTTTCATACGGATCTAGTGGTAGCCCAAATGAAGATCAAGTTTAGTAAAGAACTGGGTACCATTAAATTCATACAAGAGGTCATCAATGACAAGAATGGGAAATTTGTCTTTAATGGTGAGTTTGTTGAGGGCGCGAAATTCGGGACACATGCACCAAGAACCTTCTTTCTTAAGGAACATGGCCATAGGAGAAGAGTAGGGTCTCGTACTAGGGTGAATAACACCTGCGTTGAGCAGTTCTTGAACCATTTTCTCAATTTCATTTTTTTGGGAAAATGGGTGACGATAGGGATGTATATTGGGAGGAAGGATTCCTGGGACAAGGGGAATGGAATGATCATGAACACCACAGGAAAGAGGGATTCCCTATGGAGTGGAAAAAACCACTTGATTTTTAGAGAGGATGGATTGGAGGTCCTGCAACACGGAGGGTGTCTCAGTGGCTTGTATGGCATGGAGTTGGGCAATAACACTAGAATGGAATTTTTTGAGAAGCTTTTCCATGCGATGGGAACTAATGATCTCCGGGGAACCAACAGTGAGGCCTTGGAATGTATATTGTTGGCCCTCCTAGTCAAATTGCATGGTTAATTCCTTAAAATCCATGAGAATGGGACCCAAAGTCCTTAGCCATTCTACACCCAACACAATTTCACAACCGCCCATGTCGATAGAAAACATATGATATTTCAGATGGTAGTCAACAATTTGGAGACACACATTTTCACAATGCCCTCCACATTTCATGGACCCACCATTGACAATCATGATTTGGAAATTATTGACTGCACGAATATAAAAATTAGTTTCTTGGGCAATGTGGCGATGAATAAAATTATGGGTTCTTCCACTATCAACAAGAATGATGACCTTCCTATGCTTGATGTAACCAATTAGCTTGAGGGTTTAGGGAGCAAAGAAACCAGTGAGAGAATTTAGGGAAATGCCCAGTTCTACTTCGGGAGGGTCTGAGGGAGGGGTTATGTCAGTGGGTTCAGGTGACACAAACACAAGGGGAGCCTCAACATCCTCTTCTGAAACATCCTCCGAGATGGCCATAAAAATATTTTTTTCCTTACACTTGTTTCCCGGAAAATATTTGTCATCACAATTATAACAAAGGCCTTTGAGTTGGAGTTCAACCATTTTGGCCCTGGTCAATTTCTGGATCTTTAGTGGAGTAGAAGGAGGAGTGGGAGTTATTGTTTTAGTACGAGGAATAAAGGAGGGTTTGCGGTTTTGAGAAGAGACAACCTGTTGTGATTCCTTATCTCTTTTAGTAGCATCCAACCAAATTTGAGGCCAAGCCATGAGGACATGAGTACGAATCTCATTCTTGCAGCCACTGATAAGACATTCTCAAAAAAAATCATTAGACATGCTCTCTGTACGAAAGGCCAGTCACTCAAAAGCAGCTATAAAGTCTTCCACTGTGCCAGATTGTTTCAACTTTGTCAAACAGACTAAATGTTTGGTGTCAGTGTCAAGCATTCATAAATCTCTTCCAAAAAGTGTGTCCAAGCCACATACCCTTGGCAGACATTTTTTCTCCATTTCCACCATTGCCGACATTCTTGATCTAGATGGAGAACACCATACCGAAGTTTGGCCAACTCATCCGTAATTCCATACAAAGAGAAATAATGTTCCATTTGAGTTACCCAGCCAGTGGGATTCGATCCATAAAATTTGGTGACATCCACACACGGAAGGCATAGGTCATGTTGAAAGTGATGGGGCTAAAAATTCTGGGAATGAGAGGAAGTTTCAACTTCGGGATGCAAAGGTGTGTCAGATAAGGGAAGATCTGCAGGGATATGCATCTTGGCATAGATCATTGTAGAAAAAGATTCAAATTGGGTAGTAATGTCTTGTTTGAGCTCTTGTTGGAGTTTTGCGATTGAGGCAACTACTGAAGCAACGATGGAGGAATGCATTTTTTGATTGATGGAGACAATATTGGCACTGAGATGTCACACTTCTTGTTGGTTTTTTATGAAATTAGAGTGCAAGGTATTGAAGTGAGATTCCAAGTATTGGCTACGAGTATGGGCCATGATGACGAGGGAACACGAAAAGGGGTAGGTGGGACCACACACAAAATGGGTTATGGGTGAAGTGTATCAAACCGATCAGGGTGACGAGTTGAATCCAATGGGGTAAATCCCAAATAAGGGTGTTGGAAGGGGGTTGGGTCCACACAAAAAACAAATTGTTGAAAACTGATAGGTATGACTGCGATAAGGGTGAAGAGAGAAATCCAACAAAATAGGTATCAAATAATGGTGCCAACAAGATCCAGACTTTTTTTTTTTTTACTCATGTGGAGTTATACTCCGATCTGAATAATACTGATGTGATGAAATGTCCAAATGCTTAACAGAAAGAAATGTGTAGTAATTTCACAACTTGAATGCAGGAGACACAGTTGCGTCACAATAGATCTTGTCTGTTCTGTTTTTCATTTCTGTCCCAAGGGTTAGGTATTCAAGGGTTCTACAGACAAGGGTTTCCCCTGTGCTATAGCTCTATCATATACGTGTGGGGTCCAACAGTCGTACTCAGACGAATATCTCAGGGCACCAACTAAGGAGGATAGACCATTCTCTTAGTTGTACTACCCGACTACCCATCTACTAGAGAGTATATTCCCTAGTGTTTTTCTTGGTGGCACTATAGCAATCAGGCGACTACTCAGTTTATATATGGAGGGCTTTAGGAGATCTAGGAAGATCTGTATATAGGTGTTTTATGATGCACTACCACTCGAAGGGGTACCAACAAGGGTTACAAGGGTGGCCAACATATGTGCACTTAAGTACCACTTGTATTTCCTACGTGTATGAATCCTTGACCATGGGTTTATGTGCGTAACAACAGATCTTTGTAGCTTAAAGACGTTGGAATACGTCTCTAAGTTGAAAAAAGAATTAACCCACAATTGTCTGTCAAGGAAGGTGTTGTGATACCACTTGTAATATTCCAGATAATAAAAGTATGCAAAACATAAATAAATAGCTAGAAATGATAGATGAACAAAAATATAACTATAATAACACCACAATAATACCAGATTGATGCCAGAATAATACCAGAAATAACACTTTGATTACTGAGAGCAATTTTCACTTGCCTCTTCGAGGGGGAAACCTCCAGTTGAGCAGAGCTCTGTTACAATAATAGCCAAGACAAAAGTTCTCATACCCTCGAATCCTATTTATACTAAATATGTCTATCAAAAGAACCATCTAGAGGAATATCCTTCTAGAAGTGGAAGCTTCTATTAGGTCTTCTTACATTGGAATTATTCTTCCTTATTGCTAGGCCTTATTAATGTTGAACTTTATTACATGGAAATATATTATTCTACCTATGTGAGGGGTTAGGTCCCTAACAAAATGGAAACCTATATAAGAAAACAAGCTAAGAAGTCAAAGAAACAATATTACTTCGAAAAATATATACAAATGACCAAGGAGAAAAGTAATAAAGACAATTTACAATGAACAATATTTATAGGAAAGGAAACATGTTACTGCATTAATAATAATGGAAGAGTTACGACCAATGCCTTGGTGTTGTGAGTCTCTTTCCAATGGTTCATTGCTCCAATACCCACATTGCTTCCATGAGTTCCATCACCATCAACTGAATACTTTGACACAAGAATATCTCAAGGCCAAAGAACAATCTTCTAATCACAAATCAGAAGCTAAAGCTATCAACCACTATTCACTACTAGTTATTCTCCATTAGCTATTAACCATTTCTCATGAGAGAAGTCTCCTTTTATAGATTGAAGAGGAGGTTAGGACCTCTCAAAATAAGGAGTATGAGTGAGATCCGGACCAATCATAGGACACCTCATATCTGAAGCTTCTCTTATAGAAACTTCGCAAATTTCTTCATTTTCCTCCATTTCAAACAATGTTGCACTCTGTGAACTAACAACATGAGACACTGTCGCATGATGTTGTGATGAAACATGTGACGCTTAAGAGTGTCGCATCCTACAGTAGTGCAACATGAGGCACTTTCACAAAAAAATGTTTTTAAATACATTTTGGCTTCTTTCAAGGAAAGGTATTTCTTCAGTGATCATGGATTTTAATCTTTGGATGATGGAAAGTAGGTGAACATTATCAGTTGCTACAAAATAATGTGTAATAGTTAGAGACTATGATCACCTAGGGGGTTACCCATAACCATGAGGGAAGTTCTTGGATTTGGTTGTTCATGAGGTGTAATTGAGGGGTTTCCACTAAGGATATGTAATCCTTATTCCTCGGTGACCATGAGTATCTCACCACAAGTAAATGAGATGGAGTTAACTAAGGTCTCACATGTTTTACATTAGTTTTCTCCACCATGAAAATGTGTGTGTACCTAGAGGGGTTGGGGTGATCGTGGCCTCACTCATGGTATTGGTTATATTGGTATATATATCGATATGGATGAGAAGGGTTGGAGTGTTCATGGGCTCACCCTTGATATGGTGTTGATTGAGATTCATTATTTTGAGACAAAGTATCATTTATGTGTATAGAATTTAAAATGATATTTTAAATTAATATAAGTGCACTATGAAAAGTATTATTCATATAGAGAAAATTGCACTCATTTAATTAGAAGGGATATTTATGGGCACATTAGGTTGATTTTACTAAGCAAGTTTAAAATGGAAACTAAATACTAGAGACAAGTGTTATAGAAATTATTCATATTCTATTTTAGAGGTTTAATTTATTTAAAAGTGAATTATCATGTACACACATCACACGAGTTTAAAAAAGTAAGAGGGATCCTAAATCAATAAAAATAGGAAAGGTAGTTAGGATTTGGGTGAATAATATGAATTCAAGTTAATTGGAAATTAGAACTATGCATAGAAGAGACATGTGGTTGGGTGAATAATAGGAATATTAGTGATTTAATAGATAAGGAATTGTTGCATGAGAAGGAATGTGACATTTTTCACAAGTACTATAAGAAGAGAGAGAGAGAGGGTGGCCATGGGAGGTACCCTATGCTCCCTAATTTTGTATGATTTCTCTAATGATAAAAACTTTAATGGTGAAATGGTGGAGAGTTTGGTCTTGATTGTCATAAAATCATGATCAAGTTTGGTTTGGGAGTGGGGATTCCATAGGTCATTGAATAAATGCACGATCCATTCATAAATAGGCCAATCCTTTTCACTAAATTGCTATTTGTACACACCTTCATAAAATTCTAGTAGCTTGTGGTTTCCAGAGGAAAAAGAGCACCTCTAGGATATGGTACATAGGTCAACTAGTAATATTTCATTCAATTGACAAGATAGAACGATATGGAATGGATCATTATATATTTTTTCATATATTTTGGTACTTTATAGGCGGAAACATTAGAGGGATTTGCTTGTAGGGACCATTTTAATGGTAGGTTCTAGTTTGAAGATTTTGGGTTTGGAACCTTCTAGATACAATTTGAGGAATGAAATGGAATCTTTTGGGGTAAAAAGTTTGTGAGAATAAATTCTATCCCATTTACATTGTTCTATACACTGAGACCTTTCCAACGACGTTAAAATCATCTCAATCAGGGTTCATATGTTGAATTTATGACTCCCACAAGTTGACCTACCTTGTTAACCACCATGGTACCAAGTGGATTCCACATGAGGCCCCATTACTCATGTGTGGGATAATCACATGTGGAATTTCAAGAAGATTATAGAAGGTCCAAAACCCTAACACTAATTGAGGGTCGATGCATGCAAAATCCCTAACCCTAGATGACTATCAAATGATGTTAAATACTGGGCCGCTAGGAGGAGAGGCGATTCCATTCTCTTAGCATTGTGTTTGTTCAATAGTTTATCAGAGAATATAGGAGTGGGAAGTTAATGCATAAAAAGGAGAAAGAAGATTCAATAGCAACCATTTAGGCCACAATGTCAAAGGAAACTCCATATTAAGTGTCTCTTTCTTTGTATTTGCATTTTCATATCTAAAGAAAATAGAGAAGAGCATAGGCCTCACCTTATAGTTGGGTTTTATCCCTTTTTAGGTTTCCCAAGATACATCTTGTGTTCATTTGTGTGTATGGTGTGTTCTTTTTCTTGTTCTTTCATTTTC
>JZKD02S2078270.1:0-25847 GCA_000966675.3 Picea glauca | reverse complement strand
TCTTATACTATTGTTCATTGCTCATTGGATATAATTGAATGGTTTAAGTATAAGTTGAAAAAAGGTTTTTAAATTGTACTTGATACTGATTCACCCCCCTCTCAGTATCAACAATCCACACTGATCATAAGCCACTATAGTTTATGCAAACACAAGGAAAATTGTAGAATGATCGCCATCAAAAGTGGTCCACATACTTGCAACAATTCCACCTCAACATCAAGTATAAAACAAGAAGCACAAATCACATCGTTGATTTCCTTAGCATACCACCAATTGCAGCACTCACCCCAGTGCTATACTCTTATGGCCATGATACCTATGGATAGCCCCAACTCTATGAGACAGACCTAGAATTCACCACCACCTACCAAATGTTGGGTGCAAACATAGTTGTCGATAATTTCTATCTTCAGGATGGGTTGTTGTGTCGTCTGGTCCATATCTGTGTTCCATCAAGAGAGCGACTGAAGAAGATCTGGGAAGCCCACTACAGTCGGGTGGCACGACACTTCGATGTTGAAAACATAGTGGTGATGCTACAAAAACATTTCTACTGGCCGAAACTCCGACAAGAGGTCAACAAGTATAGCAAGTCCTACACGGCCTGCGCTATTACCAAACCAGCCACTAAGAAACAGGGCCTGTACACCCCTCTTCCTACTCCTGATAGGCCATGGGAATCCATCGTAATGTACTACAGGTTGGGCCTCCCATCCACCAAGCGGGGAAATGATTGTGTTTTTGTGGTTGTTGACCGCTTTTCTAAGATGGTGATTCTGGTTGCCTACAAGAAGAGCATCACAGCAGAGGCCACTGCCAATATCTTCTTGGAACGAGTCTAGGTACATTTTGGACTCCCACAAACCATTGTCTCAGATATGGACATTCGATTTCTTAGCACATTCTGGTCGAGCCTCTGGTCACTGCTAGACACCAAGCTAACCAAATCCACGGCCTTCCACCCCCAGACAGATGGCCAAATGGAGGTCGTAAATCGAATGGTTGTGCATATCCTTCACATGTATAATTCAAATCACTCTTGCACATGGGATGAGAGCCTTCCCTATGTCCAACATAGCTACAATCGAGCCCTGCATAGATCAACCAACCACGACCCCTTTCAGGTGGGGTTGGGATTCCAACCATTGGGTCCCATAGATGTTGCACTTCCTCTTACGGTCAGCTCGACCGACTCATATCATGTTCCAACTGAAGCTAAAAAAGCCACCTGGTTCATTGAGTGGATCCAACACATCTTCCAACAAGTTCAGGATATCCTACAGAAGTCCAATGACAAGTACAAACAACGCCATAATCAACATCGGGTGCCACATAAGTTTTAGGTGGGAGACAAAGTTTGGTTGCACTTGCAGAAAGAATGCCTTATAGGACCCCATCAGAATATTCTCCCACTCTGTTATGGGTTGTACACCATCACCAATTCCATGGTGGATAATGATTTTGAGCTCAACATTCATCCTTTCCTTGGCCTGCACCCATTGTTCAACGCGGATCTCCTTCACCCTTATTTCCCACCATTATTGGACACCTCAGACGTAGAAAAACAACTGAAACCAATATAGCTCAACCCTGAATGCATCTAACAGGAATCCAACAATCATATTTTGGACACAAATATCAAGGGAACTCGACAGCAAAGGATCCAACTTTATCGAGTCATCAAAGCAGGGAAACTCCTGCACCAAGGCAAGTGGCTCACCCTGGGCCAAATTCAACAGAAATTTCTTCATCTGATGGGGGAACTCAATGCAATGGACACCATTTCTTCCTAAGGAGCGAGGATTGATCCATATGGATATCAGTGGCCACCCACCTTTTCCAACTAGCTCAAAACAATTTTCTGGCAATTTTGGCAATTTACTATTTTTAGCAGTTTTCACTTTTGAGGCCATTTTGAGGGCCCAAATGAAGGTTTTTTGGGATTGATATTCTCAATGATATCCTATGGAATGATTGAGGCCCCAAAATGAATCTCCTCAACGATACCCTTCCAACAGGATATCATATGCCTAAAACTGAGATCGTATGCAAAAGTTACGACCCTGAGAAGTTAATGTACTAACTTACCCAAACATGGCCCACATGACTTTTGGCGCTTCATCTCCTAGGTTTAGGTTTTTGGATGTCTAGGGTTTTTGGAATTCATTTTTATTGTAAAAGGCCTTTAGAGCCTCATTGTAATCATCTTCTTGTGAATAAGTGCAACCACCACATCTCTTCTCAGAGATAAGCCGCCACCATTCCAACAAGCTTGTTTCCGATGCATTTTACAGTTTCAACTTATTTCATTATTGAATAGAAAACCAGTTTTATTGTATCTCTGTTATTTTGTGTTAAGAATCTGTTAATAATATGTATTCATTTCGTTCTGCTCATAAAATCTGGATCACCTACAACTTAGGGAAATTCCATATTATGGACCCATCCATTTTCTATTTAACCCTTTATGGATTTAGAACAAGGTTACTATTGATATCATAAAAAGTAAGTGGATAACTTGGATTACTGGCTCACTTTTCCATATTTGGGAGTAAAATATAAAAACTATTAAGAAGGAACTTAAAGAATGTTCTTGTAATACCCCGGTTTTGAGTCCCCATATTAATAATGTATTTTGTTTATTTGATGAGAAGCCAGAGTGCCTAAAATATTAAAAGGGCCTGGAGTTCCTAGGAAACATAATACTTGATCATTATTAATAACAAAATACATCGCTAGCTACTAGACGAACAAGGAGAAAATTTATAGGGGGATATGATTCCATAAGAGAGGGGGATAAAGGGGGATAAAGGGGCTATGTATTTTTATTATATTTTATTTACCCATCTTGGATTTAATTGAGAAAAGTAGTTACATGCGCTTCTTGGGGGGAAGGCCATGTCGTTCTTGATTTCATGTAATTATATAAAATCCTCTTGTGGGATGTTTGGGGGTTTTTCTCCATTCACTCTCTCACTCTTTCATTCACTTTTCTCATTCCTTTTTCCTCATTCATTCTTGATCTTGGTTGGAAAAATAAAAATGAATTGCTAAGCAAAGAATCCATTGTTGGTTGGATGTAGTGATTGCTAGTGTATTCTAGCCATGAATTGGTTCCTGCATGCCTGAGATGCGTTGGCGTGTGCTAAAATTTGTTCACAACTGTGAATCTTGAGAGTCCCGACATGGATATTCTTGACCAGATGCACTGGAGCCTTGGAAAGAAGTGGACAACCTAAGGGACTACATGGCAGTGAAGGGGGTTCATTGTCTTTGGGTGGTGTGGGATGGAGAGAAGAGAGCTGGTGTACTTTGGATTGTTTTGTGTTAAGAAACATGTGAGAGCTTGAGTGTTGACTGGTTTGGGAAGCCAAGTGTTGCTCTATAACCCATCCTTCTTGATTCATAGCCCTGGATCGGGGGTGACCTGCTATTGAGAGTTGGAACAACAACGTCTATGGTTAGGTGGAATGTCCTTGGTCTGCAACTAGTTGGTGATTGATTTTGTTTTTAGATAAGTGCTCTCTATCATGGTCTCCTTTGATTGTATATTTATTTCCATTGTGTATTAAATATTATCTCGGATATTCATTTTTATAATACGCATGCTTGCTGGTTGTTGTTGTGCATGGCATATTGTTCATTTCTTTTATGTTGTAACATGAATATTTATTATTGCATGTGAGTCTTTAACACTTCTTTATTAATTAAACATTATTAGAATTCAAAATCAGTTTTGAAGTGCGTTTTTGAAGTAGTGTGGCCAACCTATGGGTGGATGGGTACGTTACAGGTCCAAAAATTTAGTCATTTCTCCAAAAATAGAAATTCAATAAAGGAAAGACAAATTAAACAAAATTCGAGATAAACTAGAACAAGAACATGTCATAGAAGCACTGCTGCTAGAAGAAAAACAAATATTTTATGGTTGGAGATAGGTGACATGAACATGGCTTATTTTCACAAACATGCTATAGCAATGATTTGGAGAAAAATATTTAAGGAAATTTCTTCCCCTCTAGGGAAGTTCTCAAATCCCTTGACAAGATTAAGGAGACTTCCTTCAATCATTTCAGTGATATATAAACATAACAAGATGGATTTGAACCTGAAGTCACAACTTCTATGTTGGAAAATATACCCACCGTAATTTCTCCGAAGGAAAACAACTCTCTAATGCAAAAGGTGTTTGAAGACAAAATTCAAAATTCCATTTGGGACCTAGATTCAAACAACGCTCCTAGACCCAATGGATTTATTATTCACTTCTACAAGGAATGTTGGAACACAGTCAAATTTGACCTTATCAGGATGATTTAGTATCTACATATATATTTTCAAATAGGTGGAGAAATAAATTCATCCTTCTTGGATATTATTTCATAAGAAGAGAACACTTCCTCTTTTACTAGGTTCGTACCTATATCCTTGTTGTAACATCCCCATTATAATACATAGTTTAATTAATTCTTATGTGGATATAATATGCGGCTACAACCAAGCGATGTAATATGCAAATTGTATCTCTATGTTTAAATAATAAAACCTGATGTCGATTGCTAAAGGGGACATGGACAAGAGATAGGGGATGAATTAATACACAAGAGAGGGAAGTTTATAGGATAATGACCAAGAGGGGGGTCAAAGGGGGAATTAACCATGTATATTAATTAAACCCATTTTCTGATTCAGTGTTCTCAAAGAAAATCATGGAATACATGTAAGAGGGGGGGTGTGAGTGGTCACATCCTAGAGTTATTGGGCACATGGGGGTTGAGTACAATCAGCTTGAGAAAGAGTGTGAGTCAAGAAATGAAAGCCACAAGAGAGGAAATTTGTATGGGTTGGGACAACAGTTGGAAGTAGTCGAGTTTGTGCATGGGAAGAAAGGAAGGAAGAAAGAAAGAAAGCTTGGAGCGGGTGCAACCATGGAGGGAGAAATATGGAGTGTAACTAGAGTGTAACTTGAGAGAATTGGAGCTAGAGAACTGAAGAGCTAGGTTGTCGGGCCTAAAGAGTGAACTCCCATGTGAGTTGCACTAAAACAATAAGTGTTTGTTGTTGGTTTGCTGATAGTTTTCCTAGCAACAAGTTCCCTTGAGTTCCTAGCTGAGAGATTCCCAATTACCTGTGCTAGAGAGACCTTGATAAATGGATGACACATTCTTTGGGTTAACCATGATAAACATATGGTACATCCATTGGGTTGTCTCTGATAAAAAGATGGTACATCTCTTAGGTTATCCCCGATAAAAAAATGGTGCATTCCTTGGGTTGGGCAGGTTAGGAGGAAGAGAGCTGGTAGAAAAATCAGGATATATGTAGGAAAATATTAGTTGAGTTATGATTTTTATGAGCTATGAGTGGACTGTGAGATACCACCCTATTTTGTGGATTACTAGCCTCAACTCGGGGATGACTAGATATTGATATTTGGAAAAGTCAGTCTATGGTTGGGTGGAACGTTCGTCCCAATTAACTGGTTGTACGATTCTTGTTTAAAGTTAAGTGTTTTATCTTGTTGCTGAGTTATTTACACGTGTTATTACTGTGCGTGAACTCTGCGTAAATGAGAATACCTTATATACTACCATAATGAGTGGTTTAGTTTCATTTCATGTTGATTATTAACATGACTTAGATGCATATTTTTTACGGTTATAGACAATATCTAAATCTGTTTTAGATTTGTAGATGTAAGCTACAAAAAATCAACTAACAGTAAAAAAATTACTTTATTTAGCATAAATTTCATTTTTATGTGTATTCTGCACTGAAAGGTTCCTCGGTTGGGCTGGGGAATGATTACATTATGGTATTAGAGTCATAATAAAGAGAGTTTGGTGTGATGTGGCCCAACCTGAGTGGATGGGTACATTACACTTGTGCAATGCTTCATATAAAATAATTACCAAAATTAAAGAAAATGGGATTAATAAGCAACTTATAAACTAATCTTAGAAAACCAAGGGGGGTTCATGGAAAAAAGACAAATTATGGATAACATTATTTAGTCTAGGAGGAAATTTGTTCCAGTAGAACTAAAGGAGATAAAGGTATGATTGTCAAGACCGATATGGATAATTCCTTTGACAGGGTGCATCACTCCTTCCTTATTGATATTATTGATAGGTTTGGTTTCAATCTTGAATTTATTCATTGGATATCATCATGTATTAGCAATCCTTGGATTTCTCCTCTTGTCAATGGGAGATCCTATAGCCTTTTTAAGGAAAGTAGGGGGCATAAGTTGAGCATGGTAAGTCGTATTGATAAGAAACATATGGGTTTTTTCCACAAAGAGGAGATCTATAAAAGTGTCACAGAGGGCCCTTGTCCAATTCTACTTGGATTTGATGAAAATTGCAAAATAATGATTTCCAAAGATATGGGTTCATATCACTGTCATAGAATGAAATGAAGATGAAACTCTTGGAGAGACTCCATAAAGTAGACATGGAAATAACCCATGAAGAAACTAAATAAAACCTAATGGGAATGAATGGGGATACTGAAATAGGCCAAAACCCACTATTCCAAGCCATGTTTTTGGGGATTTTTGAGATTTTCAGAGGAAGATAAGTGACCCGAGATCAAAAAATCGAAAAATGTTATTTACTAGACTTTTTATTTACTCATAAAGACATATAACTTTGGTTTAGTAAAAATATTTCCATAAGTGCACAAATTGAGAGATAGTCAGTTTTGCTAAAAAATCTAAGTTTGGAAAAAGGGGTGGAAAAGGAAAAAGTTGCAGATTCCAAATTGCTGCAGTTTTTTTACTTGAGCATCAGATTGAAAATATGAGAGTTTTTATGAATTATATTTCATTATTTTTATTTATGTATCATACAAATTTTTCTATATTTCCTGACATATTTTCTTTTTTCAGTTGACAAAAGTTGGCATTTCAATAAAATTACACCGATGGAGAAAATGCACAAATGGGGTGAAAATGTTTTTTTTTCCAGGAAGCTAAGCTCAGAGATCGAATTGGGGCATGTGTATAGTCACTTGAAATATGATTCGGAGGAAAATAACTTAGAATTATTATAATTTGGATAATTATGATATGTTTTTTCATGAATTGAGTAGAAATAGGACCCGCAGCATTAATTAAATTCTTTTGATGATATGCATAATTCTAATAAAAATGGTTGCTTGCACATTTTGTAGAATTAGGGGATACAAACATATCATTTCAAGATAATAATGCATATTTGGGACATGGAGGAAGGAGAGAGAGCCTTCCGTCATGATAAATAATCCAAAGGTTAGAATATTAGTGTGGGTAATGCAAAGACATAATCAAATGGGAACAAGAGAAGAGGGGAACAAGAAACATTAATAGAGACTGTGAAAATTCTGAAAATATAAGTGTAGAGTTATAAATACTACAATGAGAGGTTGATGATAGAATAAAATCAAATAAATGCTCAGATGATGCAAAGCCTAAATCGGTTTCATATGCAAGCAAATAATGGATCAGACTCAAGGTAGGAGGAAGAAGGAAAACAACATGAAAGAAGAGATAAATACAAAAGAACTGGTCATTTAAGAAGTGCTATTAGAACTCACATACATCACTCACCTCCTTACTCAACAAGGAAATTTTATGCATCTGAAGACTCCATAAGTAGTATAGAAGTGTCTCCTACCAGGCACCAAAGAAGAAGACATGAATTGGATAGTTTGCAAGGAGAGTTATATAAGCTTAATCCACCATCCTTTGATGGTGAAAGAGAAATGAAAGATGATTCTGAAGCATGGTTTCTTGGAATGAGGAAGTATTTTCAATTGCAAAACTACTCATCTAACCTAGAAGCCATAATTTCCAAATATTTGCATGGAAAAGCTACAATGTGGTGGGATCAACTGAAGCAAGTTGAGCACATTAATGAGAGTAGGATCATTTGGAAGTAGTTCAAAAGATATTTTTCAGAAGGAGTATCTTTCAGAGAAATTTTATGACAATAAGATGCAATATTTATTTGAACTCAGGTTGGGAAGCATGACCATGACATAATATGAAAATAAGTTCTTGGGATTATTGAAGTATGTGGGGTTTATCAAGGATGAGAAGGTAAAGATACGAAGGTTTTTGAGTGGAATGCCATCTTTCTATAAAGAAAATATTCACTATGATAAGATGAGAACTTTGAGTGAGGCCATTAGGAAGGCTAAGTACCTATATGATCAAGGAAAGGAAAGATAATCTTTTTACAAGTATTGGAAGGATAAGAAGAAGGAGAAATCTGATTAGAGGAGGAAGGGATTCAAACCTCCTTTCAACAAAAATAGTTCTAATAAAAATCAGTAGGATCAGTCCATGAAGAATGAATCCAAGAGAGAAGACTCCTTGAAAGAAATGGGAAGAACACCAATCAAATGTTGGGGATGAAAAGATATCACATGTAAAATTATTGTCCTCATAGAGATGACAAAATGAAGACCATGCACAACATCCAAGAGGCTACAATGGTATAAGACATGGGAAGAATATATGCATCCTTGGAAGATTGACAAGAAGTGTACCAATCAAATATGATTGAAGTGGAAGGTAATATCATTAATCATCCTATTGATATTTTAATTGATTCATGAGAAATCCATTGTTACATTGATCCTAAAATAGTCGACAAATTACATTTGGAGAAAAGTAATCTTGAAAAGTCAAGTTTGGTTAAGCTATACACTGGAACCAAAAGAAGGATCGATGATATGGTCAAAGGTTGTCCAATAAGTCTTAATGGATTGAATACTAATGTTCACATGAATATCACATCATTAGGATATTATGATATCCTAATTGTAATGGATTGGTTGGACAATCACCATGTTGTCCTAGATTGTCATAACAAGACATTTAGATGTCTTGATGAAGAAGGAAAATAGAACATTATGAAAGGAATTCCAAGACCCATTTATGTAAGGGATATTTCAGCCTTAGAGTTGAAAAGATGTTTCAGGAAAAGGATGTCAATTGTATGCAACTCATGTGGAGGAGCCAAAAAAGAGAAAAGGGTCAATCCTTGAATATTTTTCAGTATCAAAAGAATTTGAAGATGTATTCCAAGAAATACTAGGATTTCTGCCAAAGAGGGAAATATATTTCTCTATTGATTTAGTACCAAGAGTTTCTCTGGTATCAAAAAATCCTTACAGAATGAGTACACTAGAATTAAAGGAATCACAAATGAAATTGGAAGAATTGTTGAAGAAAGGGTACATATGCCCAAGTGTTTCACCTTGGGGATGACCAATACTCTCTGTCAAAAAGAAGGACGAAAAATTAAGGTTGTGCATTGAATTTAGACAGATGAATAAATCCATTATGAAGAACAAATACCCTCTACCAAGAATTGATGACCTCTAATCAACTAAAAGGGGCAAAGATATTTTCAAAAATAGACTTGAGATCAGGATATCATCAAGTAAGAATCAAGGAAGAAGACATCAATAAGACATGCCTTAGAACCATGTGTGAAAATTATGAATTTGTAGTGGTGCCATTTGGACTAACCAATGCACCAACTGTCTTTATGTGCTTAATGAATGGCATATTTAGAAACTATTTGGATAAGTTTGTCATTGTGTTCTTGGATGACATACTTATTTATTCTAAGTCCGAGGAAGATCATGAAAATCACTTGAGGTTGGTGTTGCAAGTGCCGAGGGAACATCAAATTTATTCCAAGCTTAGTAAGTGTTCTTTTTACCAAGAACAAATCCATTATTTGGGGCACATTATTTCAGAACAAGGTATAGCAGTAGATATAGAGAAGATTGAAGCCATCAGAGGATGGCCAACACCCAGGAATGTTTCAAAAATCATATCTTTCATGGGATTAGATGGATACTGTAGGAATTTTATAGAAGGGTTCTCTAATATTTCTCATCCCATCACTTATTTTCAAAAGACGGGAATTAAGTTTGAATGGACATCTGAGTGCGAAGAGAATTTTAAGTTGTTCAAAGAATTACTTACTATTGCACATGTTTTAAATATTGTTGATCAAAATGAGAATTTTGTGGTATGTATAAATGCATGCAAGGAAGGACTTGGTGGAGTCCTCACCCAAAATTAACATGTCATTAGTTATGAGCCCAGAAAGATTAAATAACATGAGAGGAATTATGCCACACATGATTTGGAGCTTGCTACCATAGTTCATGCATTGAAGATGTGGATGCATTATCACATGGGAAAGAGATTTGAATTAAGGAGAAACCATAGTGGTCTAAAATATCGTTTTGAACAACCAACTTTGAATGTAAGGAAGACAAGATGGGTATAATTTTTAAGTGAGTATGAGTTTGACATCAAGCATATCAAAGGAAAAGAAAATAAAGATGTTGATGCACTCAACAAAAGAGTACATCTCATGCATGCTACAACCATTAGTATGCATCAATCAAATTTGAAGGGTATAATTTTAGATTATGTGGTTATAGATCAACATTACCTATAGGTAAAAGAAAGTTTACAACAAGGAAATGTACAACAAAAAATTAAAGAGTATGATATTAAGGAAGATGGATTACTTATGCATAAAAATAGAATTTGTGTTCCTAGTTTCAGAGAAATTAGGAATTTGGTATTAAAAGAAATGCATAATGTTCCATATGTCGGACATCCCGGTTACTAGAAAACAATTACAACAACAAGAATCCAATTCTTTTAGCTAGGAATGAATAAATATGTTTATTACATTTTCAGATGTATGGAATGTCAGAGAGTGAAGGTTGAGCATAGACATCTAGCGGGTTCACTACAACCATTACCAATTCTAGAGAAGAAATGGGAAGTGGTAACCATTTATTTTATAACTAAGTTTCCTAGGAAAGAAAGACAACATGATTCAATAATAGTAGCGATTGATAAATTAACAAAGACTGATCATTTTTTTCCTGTTAAGATGAATCATACAACAACCAATATTGCATAAATTCACATGAGGGAAAATTCTAGGTTGCATGGGATACCTAAGGAAATTGTCTCAGATAGAGATACAAAGTTTACTTTAAATTTTTGGAGAGTATTATTTAAAGGAATTGGTACAAATATGAACTTTAACACAACATACCATCCACAGTCATATGGGAAGACATAGAGAGTCAACCAAGTGATTGAAGACATGCTCAGAATGTATGTGATGGATAAGCCATCTAAGTGGGAAGATTAATTTCATTTGGTTGAGTTTACCTATAATAATGGGTATCTAGATTAATTGAAGATGAGCCCATTTGAAGCTTTGTATGGTAGAAAATGCAATACTCCAGTGATTTGGGACAACCCAACAGACATAGTAGTACTTGGGCCATAATTGCTCAAGGATATGGAAGACCATATGGTTAAGATTAAGTAGAATTTAAAGGCAGCACAAGATAGAGAGAAGAGTTATGCAGATAAGAACAAGAAAAATATAGAATTTAAAGTGGGAGAACATGTTCTTTGGAAAGAGAATCCCAAGAAGAGCTCATTAAATTTGGGCAGTTGTACAAAGCTAGTAGCTAGATTTTGTGGTCCATTTGAGATGTTGGACAGAATAGGGTCAGTTGCACACATGCTTGCAATGCCTACTTCCATGAATGTGCATAATGTATTTCATGTCTCTTTGTTGAAAAAGTATGTACATGATCCTAACCATGTCATTGATTAGAATTTGATTAAGGTAGATCCAGAAGGAGAATTTCAGGTCCAACCAGTGCACATATTGGCCAAAAAATTCAAAATGTTCTAGAATTGAGTCATAGAACTAGTAAAAGTTTAGTGAACCTTCCACGGTCCCGAAGATGCTACTTTGGAGCATGAAGATTCCATGGAGGCAGAGTACCCATGACTTTTTGAATAATTTGGAAATTTTGATTTATGTTTTATATATGCACTGAGGACAATGCCAAAATAAGGGGGAGGGGAATGTAATACCCCGGTTTTGAGTCACCATAATAATAATATATATTTTTTATTTGATGAAATGTTAGAGTTTATAAATAATTAAAAGGAGCCAGAGTGCTTAGGAAATGTAATACTTTATCATTATTAATAATAAATACATTGTTGGATGCTAGACATACAAGGAAAAGAGTTATAGATGGTTATGATTCCATGAGAGAGGGGGATAAAGGGGCTAAGTATTTTTATTATATTTTATTTACCCATCTTGGATTTAATTGAAAAAAGTGGTTACATGAGATTTTTGGGTGGAAGGCCACGTGGTTCATTATTTCATGTAATTATATAAACTCCTCTTGTGGCATTTTGGGGGGTTCTTCTCCATTCACTCTTTCACTCTTTCATTCACTTTTCTCATTCCTTATTCCTCATTCATTCTTTATCTTGGTTGGAAAAAGAAAAAACGAATTGCTAAGAAAATAAGCCATTGTTGGTTGGTTGTAGTGATTGTTGGTGTATTCTAGCCATGAATTGGTGCCTACATGCTAGAGATGCATTGACATGTGCTAAACTTTGTTCACACCTGCGAATCCTGAGAGTCCCAACATGGAGATTATTGACTAGATGTGCTGGAGACCTATAAAGAAGTGGAAAACTTGAGGAATTAAATGACAATGAAGGGAGTTCATTGTCTTTGGGTGGTGCAGGCTAGAGAGAAGAGAGTTGATGTAATTTGGATTGTTGTGTGTTGAGAAACCTATGAGAGCTTGAGTGTTGACTAGTTTGGGAATTCAAGTGCCACTCTGGAACCTGTACTCGTGGATTCATAGCCCTCAATCGGGGGTGACATGTTGTTGATATTGGAACAACAACGTCTATGGTTGAGTGGAACGTCCTTGGTCTGCATATAGTTGGTGATTGATTTTGTTAAGATAAGTTCTCTATTTCATGGTTTCCTTTGATTGCATATTTATTTCCACTGTGTATTAATTATTATCTCGAATATTCATTTGTATAATATTCATGCTTGTTGGTTATTTCTATGCATAGGCTATTGTTCATTTATTTTATGTTTTAACATGAATCTTGATTATTGCATGAATCTTTCATTCTTCTTTATTAATTAAACATTATAAGAATTCGAAATAAGTTTTGAAGTGTGTTTTTGAAGTAGTGTGGCCATAACTTAGGTGGATGGGTACGTTACAAGTCCAAAAATTTAGTCACTTCTCCAAAAACAGAAATTTAAGAAAGGAAGGAGAAGCAAGAACATGTCACAGAAGCACTGTTGTTAGAAGAAAAAGAGATATTTCAACAATACCAAAAATCCCTTCAGGATGAAGAGAGGAAATTGAGACTTAAATCATAAAGTTTATGGTTGGAGGTAGGTGACAGGAACATGGCTTATTTTCACAAATAGGCTATATCCAGGCTTTGGATAAATAGTGTTAAAGAAATATCTTCCTCCTCTGGGGAACTTCTCAAATCCTTTGAAAATATTAAGGAGGATTCCTTCAATCATTTCAGTGATATATACATAGAACAATATGGGGTTTAACTCGAAGTCACAACTTCTACGTTGGAAAATATTCCCACCATGATTTCTCCGAAGGAAAACAACTCTCTAATGCAAAAGGTGTCTGAAGAGGAAATTTAAAATTCTATTTGGGACCTAGATTCAGACAAAGATACTGGACCCAATGCATTTAATATTCACTTCTACAAGGAATGTTGTAACATATCAAATTTGACCTTATCAGTATGATTTAGTATGTGCATATATATTTTCGAATAGGTGTAGGAACAAATTCATCCTTCATGGCTCATATTCCACAAAAAGAGATCTCTTTCTCTTTTACTATGTTCATATATATATATATATATATATATATATATATATATATATATATATATATATATATATATATATATATATATATGCATATATATTTTCAAACAGGTGGAGGAACAAATTCATCCTTCATGGCTCTTATTCCATAAGAAGAGAACCCTTCCTCTTTTACTAGGTTCATATATATATATATATATATATATATCCTTGTGCAATGATTAATATAAAATAATGACCAAAATTATAGTAAATGGGATTAAGAAGATACTTCCTAAAATAATCTTAGATAACCAAGGGGGGTTCATGGAAAATAGACAAATTATGGATAACATTATTCTAGTCGAGGAAGCAATCTGTTCCAGTAGGACTAGAGGAGATAAAGGTATGATTTTCAATATTTCTATGGACAATTCCTTTGAAAGGGTTCATCTCTCCTTCCTTATTGATGTTCTTCACAAGTTTGGTTTCAATATTGAATTTATTCATTAGATATCATCATTTATTAGCAATCCTTGGATTTCTCCTCTTGTCAATGGGCGATCCTTTTGAATTTTTAAGGAAAGCATGGGGCTTAGGTATGTCTTACCTTTACCCCCTCACTTGTACATAATTATGGTGGAATGTCTTATAATTGTTTTAAAGCATGAGCACAACATTGGAAATCTTCCAGACAACCAATTCATCAAACATGTCAAAAGAACCAACCATCCTAAATTGTTGATGACACACTTATTTTAGGAGGCACATCTACCATTATTGCGAGAAGACTTAAGACTATTTTGAACTTGTTTACTCAAGAATATATAGGTTTTATTAACCATATCAAAAGACATATTTATGCCTAGAATGTGAGTAAAATTAACTGGCTTCCCTTTCAAATATTTTTCAATTCCCATACAAAGATAAGTGGTCTTCTTTCAAATATCTAGGTATGCCCATTTGTTTTCACTCCTCCTCTTTTAATCATTGGAATCATGTTTTATCCAAATTAAGACTAAATTTTTTCAGTGGGGATCACATTGGTTGAACCTTATAAGGAGCCTTGGTCTCATTAAATCAATACTATCTTGTTTTTTGGTTTTTCAATTCTCATCTCTTTTAGCCCCTGTCGGTATAAAACAATAGATAACACATGAGATCATAAAGTTATTATGAAAAGGAGGTAAAACAAATAGTAAAAGGTTTCAACTTGTCAACTTGTCTATAGTTAGTGCACCTAAGACCCATGGGGGGTTGGGCATCAAATATCTATCTCTGATGAATCTAGCAATGGGATCCAAGCTTATATGGTGCCTAGTAATAAGGAAATATGATTGGTGGAAGAAATTACTAGTTTGAAAATATTTCTTAGGAACGAGAAAAATATGTTTGGATGTAAATATTTCCTCAAGTGAAGGATCCCCCATTTGGAAACTTATTAAAGCCTTCATTCCAACTATTTATCCTAAATTATATTAGGTCCTTAGAAATGGGAAACAAATTGATTTATGGAAGGATAACATTATGGGGAATAATCCCTTGATACAACTGAAAGAGCTCCATCCTTTGAAATCCTAGTTATATTCTCATGGAAAAAATACTCCCCATGATATCTCCACATGGAATGATGATGGCTAGTGGAATGGTTGGACCTTTTGTCTTGTCCCTCCAATACTTTCTCCCCTTTTCTAACAAATCTCTAAATCTCTCAAAGGGTCTCCTAAGAAGACAACCTTAGTTGATAAACATGGACGAGGAACAAAAAACTACTCAAAAAAGAAGGGCTATGAAACTCAGTTGGAAAAAGTGACTTTTCTCCCTCGATCTTCCCTATGGAATAAGATCTGGAATCCATATGGAATCCCTAAAATCAACATTTTTTGTTGGAATTTGGTCCATGGAAATTTTTTAACATTAGACAATTTTCCTAAGAGAGGGATCCAAGGTCCTTCCCGATGTGTTTTATACTTGAATAATGTGGAAAAAAAATGTTATTTATTTTTGTATTTTCATTTCACCTCTCACGTTTAGCAACAAGTAATGAACGGATTTGAATATTGATATCAGAAGAAGAATTATTGGAAGATCCTATTTGGAAAATGGGGATATATGTACCATGGGTCTCTAAAAAATGAACCTTTGTTGAACTACCTGTGGATTTCCCTCCCAAAATATATTTGTTGGAAAATTTGGTTGGCAGGAAATCGAACAAGCTTCCAGCCACAATCAATCAAGCATGAGATTGTAGAAAATGAGTTCACCTTACCTATCCACAAAGGTTGGAACCAAATGAATAACTCTAGCTGGAAAAAATTAATATCAAAGATCATCCTATCAAATCTAAGGGGAGTTCAGTCTCATCAAGATCAAGATGGAATATTTGCATAAATCAAGAATATTTCCAGGATTGGAAAGCTTAGAAATATGATAATTGTGTCTTCTTCAATGATGCATAAAATCATAATTCGAGGGTGGTAGGTGTGCGGGGGGGGGTGAGGGATGGGGGGTTATTTATAGCCCTAGAGGAAATTCTGAAGAAACTTACTCATACAACCAAGGTATCTTCTCTAATAATTTGGTAAAAGTATATAGTTTATATCAAGGATTGAAAATCATCATATTGCACAACATTCAAAATTTAATAATAATTGGGGATTCTTTGATAATAATTAGACATTTGATCAAGGGAACTGATTCTTCCAATGTTAGACTTTCCTCGACTTTCAGTCAAATTAGACATCTTACTTCCTTCTTTTCTCAGCTTAGTTTTTATCAATTTTTGAGAAGTAACAATACATAAGATGTTTGGTTAGCATCCCAAGCAACCACCCAAATAATTGGGACCTTATTCATCAACAACGAGGTCACTTTAGAATTAATCCCCTAATTCTTCATTACTTTAGGATGATGTTCTTCCTCCTCTTCCATGTCAATTTTCATTAAATTATAAAGGAAATATGTGCATGTTGTGTATGAAAGTGGATATGCTAATGGTGTTGACATTGTAGATAAATTGACATATATTAAATTATTAGAATGTATAATAAATGATATCTAATTGATCATAGGACATTTCTTTCATTGCTCGATAGGCCATTATATTACTTGCATATATAATCAAAATAAGACTAATCATGTTCATTTTTTAATGAGATTGTGCATGAAAAGAGATCAACATGTAGAAGATTCAATTCATGCATATTTTAAGAGAAGCTCTATTAAAACAGTCACTTTCATACCTATGCTCATAGAATTAGTAGTTTAAACATATTTGATTGGGAAACTATTTTTGGACTTGTTGGGATCTAGAAAAATAGAAGTCATATTATGTTTGTCCCTAGAGGGTAGAATTGTTCTATGAATCTATTCAACTATCATATTATAAAATATAAGATTTATTTATTATTATAATAGGTTTAGATTTAAGTATTGGAATGAAAATATAAAACATGTTATAATTATGTAAATTTAAGGAGTAAAATATATTCTATATCATTAGGTTGTAAATAATTAAATAGAATTTCCTAGTAGATTATTGAGATCACGTGACCCCACACACACAACTATTGTATATATTTATATGTGTGTGTGTGTGTTTTTAATTTATGGATAACATTAATTAGTTATGATAGTTTCTATGTAACTTCCCCCAACCTCGTTGAGGCCCATTACCAATGGAAACATACAAAAAATTCTACTAAACAAAACTTGTAGCTTACTAGCTACCAATTCATAAATATTTAACCATTTTGATACCATTACTAATTTGCATCTACAACATGCTAATTAAACATGAATGAAGCTAATTTACTCAACATGACATCATATAATTCATTCCAAACACAGAGTGAATGAACAAAAAAATAAACCATAAATGAAACAAAAAAAGAAGATAAAAACACTTATCTTTCTATAGCAATTGTGCAACTAGTTGCATGGGACAAATGCTCCACCCAACCATAGACATGATGTTCAAAATATCAACAGAAAGTCACCCCCAATTTGGGTCTAGGAATCCACAAAAGAGGGTGTCTCTCCACTATCCACTCACAATGCAAGTTACCCATGACCTAATCATATTATCCTACAACTATCTTGATTCCTCCATCTATCTTTCTCTCAACCTGTTTTCCCAAGGAACACACCCCCTTCTATTCTCATGGTCCCTCAGGATGTACCATTTATTTATCAAGGATTCTATCATAGGTTGGCCATGAATCTCTCTAATGGGGACTCCAGAGATGTCAACTACTAGGAAAACTACTAGCGACAAGCTGGTTGCTCCAACAAAACTCTCGCAAATGGATTTCACTCCACAATACTAACAACCTTCTTCTTCTGCAAGGCTAACATCTTGCTTCTTTAGCCTTCAACATTTCCAAAAAAGTTATATAATGTGTACACCATTACTTCCTCTTAGCTCCAGTGTGCTCTCCCTTATTGTCTCCCAATTCCTATACATAAAAACTGTCCTCTAATCCTCTCTATCCCCATACAAATTCCTTCCCTCCCCCCTACTTGCTTGACTCACACTTTTCCCCAAGATGATTGCACTTAGTCCCAACTCTCAATAACTATGGGATGTGACTCTCACACCCACCTCTTATAGTTATTCAATGATTGGACTCTCCTAAACTCAAGGGAATAAATATAAGGTTCACTCAACGCAATAAAATTAGAAAAAAGGATTTTGGATTTAACTCATGAATAAAAACCCCTCCTCTCGTGTGGATAACTTAGCCCCTATCTTTGTCCATATCCATATGCAATTGGCATCATATTTTATTTATTAATTTTGGATATACAATTTCACATATTACATCGCTTGGCCCACATCCATATATGATATCTACATTATACATTACTAAATTGGGGATTACAACAGGGATGTTACATTCCCCCTCCCCTACAATTTCGCACCATCCTTAGTTAATAACACCATGTTTTCATACATGTACAAATTTTACATCATAATACTAAGAAAATAATGTTTTTCCAATTTCACAACTCTAGAAACAGTTCCAACCATAATCCCTTGTTCCTCTCAACCTACCTGACCCAAGGAATGCACCCCCTTCTTTGCGTGAAATTCCTCAGGCTGTAGAATTATTTTATTAAGGCTTCTAGTGTAGGTTGGCCAGGAAATCTCTAAGATGTGGTTCTGGGAACTCTAGCTTCCCAAAAAAGAGTCTTTCATTCTTATATTTCATTTTCTACAAAATTGACAAAACATTTGTGGGCATGCCTCCCGCATGGTCTGCTCGTTATCCCATGTAGTGTATTTAGGACCATAGTAGATCCATTGTACCTTTACCAATATGATATCTTTCTTATTGATCACTTTGAATTTCTGGTCCAAGATGCGCACTGGTTCCACCAAAAAGTCCCCTTCGTGTTCCACGTAGATCACAATCCAGTCAATTATGTGGTTAGGGTTGTGCACATATTTATTCAATAAAAAATCATGAAATACATTATGAAATCTCATGGATGATGAAATTGATAACATGTATGCAACTGAGCCTATCTTCTGTAATACTTCGAAAGGCCCACAGTATCTTGCTGCCAACTTTGGGAAACTTCCTAATCTTAGCGAGCTTCTTTTCGCTTTCACTTTTAAAAACACATGCTCTCCCACTTTAAAATATATGAAATTTCTATTCTTGTTTGCATAACTATTTTTCCTATCCTCGGCAGATTTTAAATTCTACATGATATTTATCATCTTCTCTTCCATTCCCTTTAGTAAATTTGTCCCAATAATTGCTCTATCTATTGGGTTATCCCAACTTATTGGCATGTTACACTTCCTTGCATACAGTCTTCCCACTTGGATGGTTATTCCATCACATATATTCAGAGAATGTCCTCTATTATCATGTTGGTCCTCTCAGTTTGTCCATCTAATTTTGGGTGATATGTTGTATTGAGATTTAAATTTGTTCCAAATTCTTTAAACAATCTTTTCTAGAAATTGGATGTGAACTTTGGATCTCTGTCAAAAAAAATTGCCTTGGGCACTCCATGTAGCCTAGAAACCTCCCTCGTGTAAGTTTCTACAATGTTGGTTTCCTTGTGAGTTTTATTCACCGAAATAAAATGTGCAACCTTAGTCAATTTATCCACCACTATCATGATGGAATCATGTTGCTTCATTATTTTGGGTAGCTTAGTAATAAAATCATCTGTGACAACTTCCCATTTCAATTCTAGAATGGGCAATGGTTGTAGTATTCTATCTGGATGTCTATGATTATACTTCACCTCTAGTCATTATAGGCACCTGGCTATGTAATTAGCCACCTCTTTCTTCATTTTGAGCCAAAAGTATTGGCTTCTCAAAACTACAATTGATTTATGATATCATGGGTGTCCAACGTATGGCACATTTTTCATTTCCCTCAGCACTGCATTTTTCATATTTGTACTTTGGTGCATATACCTTATCCTTATACATGAAGACTCCATCCTCTAGTTTCAACTCATAATATTTAAATTTATGTTGCAAATTTCCTCGTTGTAATGTTTCTTTTATTTGCAAGTAGTGTGATTTGAGTTTGCAGCCTATATAATTATGTCTTTTAAATCAGACATGTACATGCTAATGGTTGTAGCATGCATCTCTTGCACCCTTCTACTGAGTGCATTAGCCACCTGGTTCTCCTTTCCTTTGATGTGCTTAATTTCAAATTCATATTCACTAAGGAATTCCAACCATCTAGTATTCTTGGCATTTAGTGTTGGTTGTCCAAACAAATGTTTCAAACCACAATGGTCTTTCCTTAGCTCAATTTTTCTACCCATGAGATGTCTCCACATTTTTAATGCATGAATAATTGCTTCTAATTCTAAATCATGCGTGGCATAATTCCTCTCATGTTCTTTCAGTTTTCTGGACTCATTACATACCACATGTTCATTTTTCATGAGAACTTCACCAAGCCCTTCCTTGCACGCATCAATGCATACAAAAAAATATCCATATGGGTCTTCAATCTTCAATATTGGTGCACTTGTTAAAATGTCCTTCAATTTCTAAAAAAATTCTTCACATTTGGAAGTACATTCAAATTTCACACCCTTCTTCTACAAAGAAGTAATTGGGCTTGCAATATTTGAAAAATGTTTTATGAATCTTAGGTAATAACCTACAATACCCATGAATGATATGAATTTTGTAACATTTCTTAGCACTGGCCATCCTCTAAGGGCCTCTATCTTGTCAGAATCAATTGTTATCCTTTCTACTGAAATAATATGACTGAAGTAATGAATCCTCTTTTGATAGAATATGCACTTATTTAACTTGGCGTACAATTGATGCTCCCTGAAAACATGTAGCACCATCCTTAAATGTTTCTCATGTTCCTCCTATTTTCTTGAGTATATGAGTATATCACCCAAGAAAACTATTACAAACTCATCTAGGCATTCCATGAACAATCCATTCATCAAGTACATGAAACAAACTAGTGCATTTGATAGCCCAAATGGCACCACCACCAACTCATAATTTGCATATATTTTATGGAATGTTGTCTTGATAATATATTGTTCTTTTATTCTCACTTGATGATAACCTGATCTCAGGTCAACACTCGAAAATATTCTTGCACCTTTTAGCTGGACAAATAAATCATCAATTCTTGGCAAGAGGTATTTGTTCTTTATGGTGACCTTATTCAGTTGTCTAAAATCAATACACAATCTTAAGGTTCCATCTTTCTTCTTCACAAAAAGAGTTGTGACACCCCAATATGACACACTTGGGCATACATAATCCTTCTTAATAGTTCTTCGATCTACATATACATCTCCTTCAACTTTGGTGTTCCCATTCTATAAGGAGTTTTGGACACTGGGGCAGCTCCTGGCCCCAATTAAATGGAGAAATCAATGTCTCTCTTTGGTGGAGACCCTGGAATCTCCTCAAATACATCAAAAAACTATTTCTATCCTAGGTGGTCTTAAATACTTGGCACTTTATCCTTGGCTTCCTCTTTCATATGGGCTGCAAAAATCTAGCATGCCTTCCTAAAACTCCTCTTCAATTGCATGGCTGAAATTTCACTAACAACTACAGTCCTTGGAATGTCTTGAACCTTCCCTTGTTTTCCTTCCTCATCAATACAAATGATTGTCTTGTTGTAACAGTCTAGGACAACATGGTATTTGTCTAACCAATCCATACCAATTAGACAGTCAAATCAACCCAATGGTATGATGTTCAAATTTTCTTTTGTGCTAAGTCCATTCATGTCTATTGGATAATATTTAACCAAATAATTGGTTCTTCTCTTAGCCCCTATGGATAATTAAACCAACCAATATTTCCCATACTTGATTCCTTGAAAGTGAAATATTTCAACCAAGTTAGGATCTATGCAACTATGGGTATCTCCAGAATGAATTAAAATTGTTAAGGGTTGGTTATCAATCTTACCTTTTACTTCAATCACGGGGGATTTGTATTCTTATTTATTTTTGTGCAAGGTTGCATAAATACTTGGCATGTTTCCTCCCATGTATTCAATTGTATCATCCTCCTAAATATTGTGAATAGTCCTCATCCTTTGTCTTTTGTGAGAGAAATTCCTATACAAGTGATCTCATTAACATCCCCAACATTTTATGGGTTGTTTCCTTGGCCTTTTCACAAAACAATCTACCATCATGGGATTATTTTGGGCTGACTATCCCTATTGATATCTTTGATATTTGTTTCTAAAAAAGGGTGTCTTAAAACATTTCTTCCTTTGATCCATCTTACCCTTCATGTTATCATTCCAATCTTTTTGGAAAAATGATCTCCCTCTTTTCTACTCATAAAGGTGTGTTTCTTTCCTTATGGTCTCCTCCAAAGTATCGGGGTTATCACAATGTATTTTTTCACTATAGAAAGAAGGTAGCTCACTCAAAAACCTTTGGATTTTGACCTTCTCATCCTTTATGAAGCCAACATACTTAAGGAATTCAAAGAATCTCCTCTCATAATCCTCCATTATCACACTTCCCATCTTAAGTTCAAATATCTGTTTCATATTTTTATCCTAATAATGCTATGAAAAATATTTCTATTGGAAGTATCCTTTGAACTATATCCATGAGACCTTCTTCTCATCAAGTTGATTTTTCCTATTAAAGCTGATCCCACCACATTGTTTCTTTCCCTTGAAGGTGGTAGGTTGCAATTATGGTTTCTACTCTTGAGGGGTAATCATGCAGATGTAAATATTTCTTCATTTCTAACAACCATGCTTGATCATATTCTCCCTTTCTATGCTCTCCATCAAAATTTGGTGGCTTGATTTTCCAAAGTTCACCTTGTAAAATGTATCGCTTCGGTTCTCTTCTGTGACTTCTGACAGGAGACACACTTGGGTTTCTCTCTAGCCTTGAACATGCATGTGTTATTCTAGTTTATTGATATGGGGGATGATTATCCTTTCTCACACTTCTTGATTGCATGTCATCTCTGTGATCATCCCTTCTACTCTGAGATCTGGATGCTACCACTTGTCTGGCACTAGATACTTTCTTTGAGCCAAAAATACTTGTTGAATTTCCTATGAAACATGTTCAAACTCTCTAGAAAATACTCTTGAGATTTCATGATCTTCTCATTATCTTCCCTATATCTCCACACTTCTCTTTGATAGTTTCTCATAGTTACAACCAGCTCCATAGGCTCCTCCCTGCCTCTTCTTCCATTGGACTTTGTCTCAACATTTCCTATGTTGCCACATAGACTTATGATTTATTCTTCATATCCGTAAGATATATGGGCATCCTCCATGACTATAAGAATAATAAAAGGAACCAAAATTCCCTCCTAAACCTCTTAATTCTGCAAGAAAAAATGTGCATGAAAAATAAAATAAAATTTGTTAAAAAGAAATGAATATTCACAATTATGGAAAAAGGAATACATGATTTTATTCTCTTTAATGCCACTAGCCATCTACATCCAAGATGACTGTAAATTATACTAATCAAATCATTTTTTGGGGGTACATGAGTGGATTTCTATCTCCAAGATATTTCCAATGACTATTCATTTTCTCAAAACCGAGTCTCGAGCAGAAAGTTATGCCTCCCTAAATATTTCACACATCATCCATATGATGATTTCACTATGCCACCTGGAACCACATGGACCCATCCGCAAGAGTTCCAACCTTCGCTTAATAAATGTGGCTTCCCTATCCATGTTGTATTAGGGCCTAGCTACTTCACTGCTAACATAGGGACGAATATCCAGATTTTCCAAACATCTAGATATTCGCCTATCCATCTTTCCTAAAACTTCAGATATCCAACATCTGAAATCCATAAATTGATTAAAATCCCCTTTCATAAAAATTTGCATCTTCACTACCATGATACCATAATTCCACTCACAATGTTCCACCATCAAGGATCTAGACTTCCTAATAAGTCCATTTATATAGAAACCCAGATTTTTGAATCCTCAGATAATGTTTACATAAAACAATGGGTCCCACCTGTACTCGACTACCACACAAAAACTCTTAATTTTCCCACCTATACCAATGTGTTCCCAATGGAATGCCTCCACTTTTAACTAACCCATTCACTGCAGAAAGAGTGGGTCCCACCCCATTTCTCCTTTATGCTCTTGGTGCACAACTTGCACATCCACTGGATCAGATTGCGGAAAAATCACTTAGATCAATGGTCCATATCAAAGTGGGGACTTCAAGTTGATCGACCTTTAAAGAGGTCACTTGAGTCTGACAGATCTAACAACTGATATATGTTCCTTCTGATGGTGTATATTCATAACATCTTCAAAAAGTACTCAACCGATAACCACATCCTTTTTTTGGTCCCAATGTGTCGCAGTTCCACATCTAGCATTTGGCCTTCCCCTAAAAGCCTCATTAAATGGAATCCCAAATATATGGATATACTAAAATATTGGTACCTCCTGTGAGGTTCCACATACAATGTTCCTCACTCTTCTCAAATTCCCAAGATATCCACCATATTGACATCCGACATGTCTAACAAGTCTCAACAAAGGAAAACCCTTAATATACTCACCTCTAGATGGGTCATGGTTCCTCACTTCAGGGTTCTTCCATCCCATACCCAATATCCGGTATTCGGGGATTTCTTAAAAGTCCAATTTAGAAAACTTCTAGATTTCCAGATCTTCCGGATGTCACATTTCCCTCTCTAAGTTCCATCATCCGAGATCCGACCCTTCTGAAAAATCCATTTTTTGAAACCTTCAAATCTCCAAATTTCTGGATATCTAGATTCAAAGTTCTTCAAATTGTTGGATATCCTCCATTCTGACTCTCTCCCATGATTTCCATCATTTCCTACTGATGAATAACTTCTTTCTAATGTGGCTGCTAACATGGCTTACTGATGTGGCATCCATATTCGATCCTTTTTGAAAAGACCCCTTTTCAAAAAATTTGGATATCTATATTTCTGGATATCTAGATCTGAAGTTCTTCAAAATCCCGGATATCATCCATATGGCCTCTAGCCGATGACCTACCATCATGGCCCACTGTTTTAGAATAAATCCGTGAGTGCGGACACAACCCGATCTCCCTAGATCCACCTGGATCTATAACAAAACAGGACAAAATATACCGCTTTCCCTAGATCTAACTATTGAATTAAATTGGAAGTGAGAAAAAGATATGTACCTTGTAATTGCTTCCTTGGTCTCTATTGTTCCTTGCTTCGCTCCAACGCTCTTGTGCGGTCAAAATCAAAACAACACAAACCAACCAAAGTGAAAGCAAATAATATATCCAATAGCTAATCTATACATATGATCAAGGAATTATGTAATAAAGTAGATCTCACTTTATGGGAAAGAAATATATTACTGTATCATATTAATATGAAAGAGATATTACAACCATTGACTTGATGTCGTAAGGTCCCTTCCAACTGTCTTTCGTTCCCCACACACTTTGACTCCAATAATTCTGAGACCATAGATCTGATAGCTACTCACAATCTATCTTGACAAAGCAAATCTCAAAGCCACTCCAACCAAGTTAATAATTCCAAGCCAAAGAACCACAACCAAGAACCATGAACCCCTTCTCCATGAGAGCTCCTCTC